>PVIU01000190.1:122500-248206 GCA_004026605.1 Ondatra zibethicus | reverse complement strand
AGAGATGCCTAAGTGGGAACCAGTGCTCTCAGAGATGCCACCTAGACTACGGTCATAATCCATCTCCTTATGCAAATCACATGACAGAAGGAAAGTGTTTTTTAGAATCCACCATTTCTACTTCAGCCTGTCATCTGAAGGTGTATAGCAGCAGCTATCCTAAGACTGAAAAGAGGTATCACCACTCCGGGGTAGGAATTACCACTCCAAGGTAGAGAGGAATGTCATCATTCCCATGGCAACCGAGACAGAACTCCCAGAATGCCAATCTCTCACTAGAGGTTCTTCAAACCACAGCTTCCAAAGATGCCACCAGGTAGATGTCTGGTTCCACACTAGGTGTGCCCACCAGCTCTGACCATTGCTGTCTGTCCAGTGAACTACACCCCATGGGAACTGCCCATTACAGCCTCCCATCGAGAGAAAGTACTGGGAGGGAGCCATGTTTTCCACTTGTCCATTTCAGTGGAATGGCAGGCATGTGGGAGACCAGGGCATGAAAGTCTCCGAGAGAGAACTTGAAATCTCATGGGCCTTGGAAATACTTCATGTCATGAAGCCTCACTCCAAGAAAAATCTCTCCAATGCTGGTTTTAAGTAACAAACTTTAATTAGACATTTTCAAGTTCCTACAAGCCGAAAGAACCTTAGATTGCATCACTTTGCTAATTTAGAAAATTATCTCATATTTAAAAAATCAGACTGGACTGCAATCATCATCAATATATATTGGCTTGATTAAGGATTGTTGACATTCAGTAACATTCAGATGACCTTTGAAATATTACTTTCTCTTTCTATTAGAAGCTTTTGTATAAGGTTCTAGAAATGAAAGGCTCATTAGACACCATTAAAATGGGATTTATTCCATATGTGTAACCAATAATCACGTTGAATATTATCCCCTCCTCTAATCAGCTACTTGGAGTGCCAAGAAGTACAAGTTTGTATTGAGAGCAGTAATAAAAGCAAACCTTCTTGATCAGGTTTCTTACTATTGCTAATATCAACAAAACCCAAACAGAAAGGAGTCTATGATGCTGGACAGGCTTTTTAAAAATATACATTTGATTTCAATTATGGCTTGGTGTTTATGACCCTTGGAGGTATGCACTTTTACAACTCCACCAGTCAAGACCAATTAATCCCATTAGCGTTGGCTGCCACCGTGATATGCAGGAAGAACTGGTCAATGAATTAGGTGCTAGTTTGAATCTCCACATACCATCCAAGACAATAGAGATGAGAAGCTTCCATGGAAAAGTCAGCAAACATTTCTGATGTCCTGATTACAGCCCAGGCAACTTCTGTAGTAAGTCTAGGAGGTCAAGTCCCTTTGGATTAACTGCTTGCCTTAAAGGGTGTAAGATTTCTTCTGTGACTCTAAAAGAAAGAGCCCAGGAAAGTGAAAAGGTCCAGTTTATACAGCTGAGAAGCATCGAGAACTCTGATGAATACACTCAGCTGACATCTGCTTCTAGAAGTTTCCTTCTAGAGAATCTTCTCAACTTTTTGTTCATATGAGTCACATGGAAGTCTCGAGATGCATGCCTTGGGCCTTCCACAGGAAGAGTGAGCCACTGGGTTTCTGTCGCCCAGGTAACGCCAATAGATGTTCAATGCTCTTAGAGATTATAATTGTAGATGCAAGTGTCTGGGATCCTTCATAAACCATATCATCAAAGTATAGTCTACAGAAAGTGTTAGAAAGAGACTGTGTCTTGTTCACCAAGAGATACTTGGTTCCTCTGCTCCAGACCAATGAATGTCCAAGGAAGACAGAGGACATGTTCTGTATATCCTTACTCACATTTACAGCTCAGTCACCCTCTTGTCCCCAGCTCTGTATTCACAGGTGTCTGTGTTATCTTCAGCTGCTAAATGGAAAAATGTGACTTTACATTCTGTACAGAGTAACAGTGGCCTCATCGGAAAATCACTGAAAGTCACATTAAAATTGTCTTTGGTTCAAGGCTACTCAGACAACGCTTCCAAAGGCTCCTGGCATCGAAGGAGATCTGTTCTTGGCTGTCCATGGCAACCCTTTAGGTCTGACTAAGAGCAGCAGAAGGGGAAAAGCAGCTATGGCATTTGGCCTCAGTGAGTCCCTGATTCAGTGTGTGCCACTCATCCAGCATTCCTAAGTGGCCTATGGTTCTCATTTATCGAGACTTTCTGGAACTATTAAAAAATCTTGCAGAATTAATATAAAACCCATTCAGTAATGTTTTCCGAAACAGTACTAGATTCCAGTCATTGTTCCTTTCTTGTTATTCTGGTGTGCAAAATGAATCTATTAACCAGCTCATAAATTCCTTCCTGGCTTGTTGCACTTCTTGTTTTTTGATTAGTAAGAAATCTGCATAAAACAAAGGTCACTCACATGAGCATATGTGTATGATTTTTATTGGTTTAAGGAGACTCACTGCCTTTGACCATTTTGGACCATGGGTAACAGTTGATGTTAAGAGGGTGTCCTAAATGAGGCGACAAAAGAAATTAAATGAAGCTGGGAAAATGACTCTTGAGAGCCCACGTGACAATGTGGGGAAAAATATGTCATTTCTGTGCCAACAACTGAACCATATTGAATTTTTATGGAAATTATTGTGTCTGGTTTATAACAACTGAAAGGAACTGGGGTCAAACGGAACCTCATCACGAACATTATATACACAGCTACAAAAGGAGTCTGGCAAAGTGGAAGAAACACAGCTATGTAAGATGTATGATGCGACCCTTTCCAGCTCCTCACCAAATAAAAGCACACACACATATATAAACACACACATACATGTGTATGTGTATGTATGTATGTATTTAATGTTGCAACAATACAATGTAATAAAATTGTAACTTCAAACAAATTACTATTTCTTTGACCAAGTAAACAATGAAAACATGGTTGTGTGGAGATTCCATTATTATTTACTGGCACCAACTTCATGCAATCTGTGATTGTTCACAAGAGCATATATTCTTCAGGGAATGACAAGACCACAATAAATGCACTTTGAATATATGCCAGGATATATGAGTATTATAAATATATGAGTATTATAATTATATATTAATATATTTAAAAAGCAATTATTTAACTTTCTATGCAGGCATTGCCAAGTACCACATAGCTAGGTGTAATCTTTACCCTTGATGGATGCACATTCAAACACTAATAACACAAAAATGATGTTTACACCACCTCCATGCTCCCAGGTTTTCCTTATTTCATGCAAATCACAGACACCATTATTTGCTTGAAATCTAGTCTCCCAACATGGCAGCGATACATGAATATGTGATACTCAGTATGTGTTGAAGACTCCATTTAGTCTGCTCCTTACACATGGTGCATGCAAGCACAAGACTTTGAAATACATACGAAGCAAACAAATAACAGCAACATTCAAACATTTTGCCTCTCTATGATAACGACACGTTCAAACTTCAACATAAAACTCAACGGTGACCAACTAATATGGCTCTACAATCAGTAGTGACCAACTCCCCACTCCCCAAATGGGCCTGCCATTGCCGGGCTTCTGAACATATAGCGTTATCCTAGGCTCTGTGGATGACACAGGGAGACAGCAGGCTCAATCCTACCCTACGCTGTGTTCCTAGTACATCCCGTGGGATTGCCACAGCCCAGCCAGCTTCAACACGTTCATGGGATTTTTGTGTACTAAAGAGCAGAGGTGAACAATGGGAATGTATTTTAAGCAATACATTTTATATGTTCTCTGAGAATTCTGCCACAGTAATACATTTCAATATTTAGAAGGCAGAGACGGACTGATGAAATAAGAAAGAAATAAGCAAAGAAAATGTGTTAAAAAACCAAAAGCATGAGCTAGATAGACTGCAGGTCAAAGAAGGGAAGAGGGGTCGGGAGACCTAAACCTTACCACTTTGTCACAGGGCCCTTTCCCTCTTCTCTGCGCCCCACACCCCTCTGGCTCTGGTGCACTCCCCTAATTAACCAAGTTCCTTTTTTTTTCCTGCATGCTTTTACCCATGCATCGCCCTCTGCTGGTCACAGTGCGGAGCCTCCTCCTTTGCGAGGCTCTCCCTAGGTTTTAAGCAGGATGCACTGGATCTGCCCCCCAGGTGCCCACCACCCGCCTTATTCCCAGCAGCAGGCAGAAGCAGGCTAACTGGATTGTTCCTTTCCCTCACTGGCTTTGAGCTTTATGAGGACAAGGGACTGAGTCTTACTAATCTTTTTATTGCCGGTAAGATATGGTGCTTATTCTCAAAGTGATCATACATGATTTGCTAAATAAATGTTAAATGAAATGGAGAGAATGAACCCTTAGTAAGAAAGCAATTTATTTCCTAGACTTCCTTGTGTGGTGAATTCATTAGGACCTTTTAATTAGGGAGAGCCAGTTACTGCTTGTGATGACATCAAACAGCCAACCTATTAAAAGCTGTAAAATGCATTTATGGGGTTTAAATATTGGATTTTAATGTCCTGTAGAACTACTGCAAAATGTATATTCAATTAAACTATTATCTATCCATGTGCAGAAAATACTAATTACAACATATGGTTCTATTTGAGTGCATGTGTGTGCGCTGGATTAGATCCTTTATTGATGTTTTGAGAAATTTTCAGCAATACTGGTAGAGTCAATGGACTATTTTCCTACCACACCCTTTCCTGAATTTGAGCTAAGCATATACTAACACACTGGAAACATGTTATTATCAATAATAATTCAAGGCATATACATGTGTGCCTTCCTCATGCATAAAGGAAAAGAAACTGTTTTAAATTGTCCTTTTAAAACTGAGCTAATATGCTCTGCAATATGCCAGGAAACAGCCTCTCATCAGAGTTTCTCATGAAGAAAAATAAATTTAGGACTTTGCCCTGAATTACCCTGAGTCAAGAATCCCCAATGGAAAGGTCCAACAATTTCCCATGCAGTCAACCACCCCACAGTCAACCTCTCTAAATGGAAGACAGCAGTTCAGATCCTAGGTCGCAGGTCTTAACCGTATAATAGCTGGGGACTCCGTGTTCCGAGTACAGTGTTTTGCCATTAAAGCCTCCATGCCAAATTTCTCATTGGCAATGGACCTGGCTACCCAGTAATTAATAGTCTTTGATTGTAATGATGAGACATGTCACCGCTTGCCTTCAGCTTCATTAAGAATTGGCATGCTTGGTTTAACAGCACTAAGCAATACATTTATTTACTACGGTGTTTCCCAAAATGATTGCTGAATTCTGTCATCTCTTGACTGAGAAACTGTCTGTGGTTCACACAGAATGTATGCTAACATACATTCAGCAATACAAGCCTCTGAGACAAATTGTTGAAGCCAATTTGCTTAACATATAGGCACAAAGTGCAAAATATGTGCAAATGTACTTGTGGATGCAGCCACGCACACGCTGAAACACTTGTACCCACATATTCCATGCAGACTCTACAATAGATGTGAGTGTGTGTGTGTGTGTGTTCATGCGCGCATGTTCACATGTGTTTGTGTGTTTAAGATCTGTGTGCAGAGGTGTAGAAGCAAGCAGGAAATTGCCAAGAGAGAAGAGGAAATTCACACACGAAGAGAAGAGAATAATTTACCATAAATTGGCCCACACTGCGTGTATTCCAAAAAACAGAGTGCAATATGCCAAATTTTTAATGGCTCTTGCTATTCTAGATCTGGCCCTGACGAGCTCTGGAAGAAATGCAAGTGGGTAGGAAAGATGGGATTAAAAAATTATGTCTTAAGTCTTTTCACTTCCAAATGCCGAACCTCCAGCATATGATGGGGAGGGATGGAGAGAGTGGCAGGGAAGTCTTCCTCACTTTGCTTTTCTATAAAATCATTGATTTCCATTATGTATTGCTTAAACAGAAATTCTCTAGCTCTTGCTAAAAAGCCACCTACAGCTAGTCACTTAAGCAGAAGCAGACATGGAGAGGATGGCCTCAGAACCCTGCCTTGGTCCTGGTAGCTTGACAAAGGGAAAACCTCAGAGTGATGTCCCCTGCAGCTCCATAGCCCTAGGACTGAGTACCCTTGCGACAGTCTGGACTGGTCCATGGAAACCACTCACTCAGTTGCCTCACAGTGAGGCATTCAAGGCTGAGTGGTTCCATGCATGCATGACTGGTGCATGACAAACAGAAAACCCTTCATGGTTCCCACCTGCTGTACCTCCTCTTTCTGATTTTTAAACGACTCTAGGTCTCCATCCTGTATCTGAAGCTTCCCTTCTTGGTCATAGAGGGAACTGTTGTCACTTCCGGACCCTACCTTCCAAGTGCCTTGGTTTATTCATGTGTAAAAAAACCAAACAAAGTAACAAAAACTATCACTAAATCTATGAACTCCTTTCCTGACTTGTGAGGTATTAAGACAGTGGTATTACTTAATCGCTGCTATGCATGCAACAAACTTTGAGCCCTACAATTTTGAGGCAAAGAAAAAAAAAGGACCTCAGTACTCTTGGCTATGGCACTTACTGACTCCATTTACCATGAGAGTCAAGTGAGACTCTACCCCAGGTTGTCAAGTCTGAGGAGGGTGTAGACATCCCATCACTTCTGATGCTTTAGGTTTGGTGAGATGATGCAGTTGATTGCTGCTGAATGCCACCCTTGCTTCTCATTCTCCAAAAACGTAAAAGGAATAAGATCAATTGCTTCCAAGCTATTTTTCCTCTGCTACTGTAGCTCATTGCCAGACTTAACTGTGACCTTTCCCCAGTAATGCTGGCAAGAAAGTACTTAACATATAAACTCTCAGTCAATGCTGCCTGTTACAGCATCATTGTCGTTATGAACCTAAACTATCTAGTACTTATTGTCTGTATTTAATAAGTTAGGGGGTGTGTTATTTACTTGTTCTGTTGTTGTGCTAAAATACCATGAGCAAAAATAACTTAGAACAGAGAGCTTATTTTGGCTAATGGTGCTAAAGAAGGCATCCATAACGGTAGGGAAGGCACAGCAACAAATGGCTGGAGCAGGAAACTGGCCAACCACACTCCATCCAAAAGCAGGAAGAAATGAGAGTGAACTGGAAGTGAAACAAGGCTCTAAACTTTCAAAGCCTGCTTCCACTAATGTACTTCTGCCAGCAAATCTACACTTCCCAACAGGTCCACCATCTCCTCCGAACAGTGCTATCACCAGGGAACCAAGGGTCCAAATACATGGGCCTACGGAGACAGTGTTCATTTAAACCACCACAAAGGGACATAGGCTAGAGATTTAGTTAACTTGCCAAAGTGATCCAGCTGTTAGACAGCAGGGCACCAAGGAGAATCATGACCTCTGACTGCAGTATTCCCTCCAAAGGGAATGCAAATTCTGGAAGGGAGGGCGATATAAAATACAATCGGGAACTCTAATAACCAACTCCACTTTTTATGTTTTTTTTTCTTTACACAATGAAAATATTAGGAATTTAAATTCACAAGGACTAGCTCTCCTAAATTATACCAAGCACCCTTACCAAAGTCTACGCACAGAGTCAAGCTATCAGCTACGACTAGAAAGTACCGTGAGCCATATGTTCTTGGCATGATCTTTCTTTTAACTAACTATAGTTCTCAAATTTGGGGAAAATATGTGGTGTGCATCTGTGAACCACTCAGAAACACTGGCTGCTAAGAAACAAACGCGAAGTGAGACCTGGGATGAAAGAATCAACATGATGATTCTAGAAGGACTTAAGGTTGTATATTCAGCCAAACAATGAAAGAACTTATATATAGCATGAACACTTACTGCTCTAAAAAAAATCAATCAATAAATAAAAACAGTGGTCTTGAAATTACTACTGATTCATCCATAGTGGTAAAATTTTGACCCTTCTTCTCCAACATGTACTGTAAAGTAAACTTTACATGGAGAAAGGAAAAGTGTGTTAAACATTGTCATAGTCTAGCAGGAGCAGAAGGCATGCTCTTTTGTTTTAACTGTCAGGGAGACCCACCTAGATATTTGCTGCAGTACTTCTCCTTCCACTTCAGACAAAGCAAGCAAATGCGGTTCCTGTTACTGTTTCCAATGCTGGGCACAAGAGGCACATGCGTATGGCATTCTAATCCTCATGGCTATCTACAACTAACACTGGCATACAGCGCCCCGCCCCGAGTGCCCATGCACTCCAGGCCTATCATCTATTCAATGTCTCTTCTCCAAGGTCTTCATAGTACCTCAGAGGACATAATATAAACCTCAGCAAGAACTTGTTCCCACCTTGGCTTTTCACTCCCAGAAAAGCAACCCAGATGCTCTTTCTCCCGCCCATCCACCTTTCCTTTCAAATCCTCAAGATTCTCACATGCATGAACACCCTCTATTCATCTGAACTATGGGGTTGGCCGTCATCCACCTCCTCCAGTCTACAGCAGTGGTCTCTTTCTTGTTGCCTTGATCCATATACTTGATTATCTGCCATGCTACTGCTGAAGAAATTTCAGGAAAATTAAAAAAAAATCCAATGAGGTTTTCTTTTATGTGAAATTCTCCAGAGGTTTCTTGAAGCTAGATCCCTTAAACCTTGCCACGGTGTATGAGGTCCTTCCTGATACCCCTAGTCTTTCTCCAGGAGCACCCACATCATCCCTGCTGGGAAAAGTCCCTCTGTAGGCTGTGTTTATGTTTTATTGCCATTGATTTAAAAAGAAGCTGCTTCAGGACAGAATATACCTAGGTGGGAAATGCAAGCAGAGATATGGGGAGAAAAAAGGTGGAGTCAGAAAGATGCCAGCAGCTTCCAGGGAAGCAAGATTTGAGGTAACAAACAAGCCATGAGCTTCATGGTAAAATAGAGAATAACAGAATGGGTTAATTTAGTTTTAAGAGCTAGTTAACAATAAGCCTGAGTCTTTGGCCAAACTTTTATAATCAATATGAGCCTCTGAGTGTTTATTTGGAAACTAGTGGGTGGGAGAGAAACCTCCAGTTACACATCCCCACCTCTCTTATTCCACCAGCCATAGCTTCTCAAAGGCACGTGTCTCTTTCCTGCCTTGGGGCATTTGCACAAGATGTTTCCTTCCTTTGCTGGGAAAAATGGTTTCCTCCTATTTGGCTGGTTAAATCCCATGCATCTTTTACATCTTAGCTGAAATTCTTCTTTTATAAAAATAGCATTCTTTGTCCCCATGGTAAAATTTAGTCACCCACACATATACACTTATAAGATCCTCATGGACCAATCAGCTTGTTTTTTCCATGATACAGCAGCATGTCTTGCATTTCTAACGCAGCGAGATTGAGTCATGCAAGCCCTCCACCCCTAACCTCACTCCCCCCTTTCTAGGACTCAAAATTTACTCAGAACAACTACACATCCTGCCAAACAGTTCTAATGAACAATAAGAAACAATCAAAGATGAGAACAACTCAAAGATCAGACCCTAAAGTCTAAAGACAAACACTATTTTTGAAACTCTCTATAATTTCTAAGTGTTATATGAAATGCATGGTTTTCTAGATTCTAACTGTACACAGAAATATCTCAACTGGTTTTGACAAAGTTATCCACAAGGGAGATGAATAAATAGCCTCAATAAATACTTAAGGTGCAATTACATCCAGCAATAAGTGACAATAGGTCTTGTTTTATAGTGATCTAAAAATTGTAAGCCCAATTATTTCAGTTGCTTGGTAAATAACATTGAAATGATGTGGCAGTAAGCAACTTAGGAACACACGGTATTAGTGAATGTTAATAGTCCTTTATGGTCCACAGAGCAACTTTTGTTTCTTCTGTAGGTAAAAAAGAGCTTTTTATTTTCTTAGAAAATTAAGGAAAAAAATGAAGAAAGCCATCCATGAGCTATAGCCAAGAACAAAATGAAAGTAGGGATGATTCCTTTTGATCTTTCAAGAGTGGTGTTTAGTTAAAGAATGCACACTGGACTACAGACAGAAACATGAGCATTTGAGAACAACAACAACAAAATCACCAGTAGCTGGTTTTCTAAAGATACATTTGTAAGAAGAGATTGAGTAGATAGATAGATAGTTGGATACATAGATAGATAGATAGATAGATAGATAGATAGATAGATAGATAGATAGATAGAAAGATAGATAGATAGGTAGGTAGGTAGGTAGGTAGATCATACATACATACATAGATGATAGAAGATAGATACATAGATAGAAAAGAGGGGGGAGGAAGGGAAGGAGGGAGGGAGGAGATGTGTGTGAATGGATGGATGGATGATAAATAATATGAGAATAAGACTTAGAATGCAAGTGGTGTAGGAGGGTCTTATGTTTGTATATTGCCCTCATTGGTTAAATAAGGAAAACTGCCTTGGCCTTTTGGTAGGACAGCCCTTAGGTGGGCGGAGTAGATAGAACGGAATGCTGTGAGGGAGAAGGCAGTGTAGCAGACGCCATGCTTCTCCAGCACAAGATGGACACTGGTTAGACTCATGCCGGTAAGCCACAACTCAAGTGGCGATACACATTAATGGAGATGGGCTAAAATAATATGTGAGAGTTAGCCAATAAGGGGCTGGAGATAATGGGCCAGGCAGTATTTAAATAAATACAGTTTTCGTGTAATTATTTCAGGTATAAGCTAGCCAGGCACCGGGCGGCGGGATCCGGGTGGCCACTGGGACCAAAAGAAGGCCCGCGCGCCTTATTACAACATGCAAGCAAAGAAAGACCTATCTCCACAGCTCCAAACTTCAGGGGAGACTGACACTGGCTTTAATGCAAGGGGTCAACTTCTGACTTCTTTAAGAAAGCAGAAGCACTACAAGTAATTGGCATAATTAGCAGTTTAGATATGCAAATCAATTTCAAACCTGAAATGGCTGAGATGGAAAGACAATCTCAACAGGGAAAGGGGAAGGAAGGAAAGAGGAGGCAGAATCCACAAGTTAAGAAATTTGACTCCACCCTGGCCTTTTCTGGATGTTACTGAAGACCTGGAAATCAGTCTGACAGCTGTCAATCTGACAGACTTGAAGATAATCAGGGAGACCCAGAGGTTACCTAACCACAGGTCCCCCCAGACCAAGGCAAGCTGGAGAATAGCAATCCACAAGGTAGATCTGGATGTTCTTGGCAATAGGTTCCCTGGAATCATGTGGTTGTTTCTCTACTAGGAGTGAATCCTTTGAACTTTTGGTACCCCCCCAAAAATCATGTTTTTATTTAAATGTGCTTGTTTAGGAGGGGAAATTATTACTATATTTGGGTATTTCCTACTGGGAAACCACAAAGAACCTCACAGCTTTTCTGTGTACCTGTGCCCACATGAACCAAGAGCCTCCAGAGAACAGTTTGGGGTAGGGAGCGGGGTGGGGTGGGGTGGGGTGGACACTGACACTAATCAGAATTCTAGACAACGCTCACTCTGCAGACTCCACTTTCTCTGCTGGTGCCTTTTTTTCCTAACCATCTGCTGAATGGCTCACTTCTGAGTTCTGGATCTGTCATGATCATTCCTGTTTCCAGAACCTAACCACAGTGTCTGGAATCTGCCAGGAGTCCAATGCATAAAAATGTATAAAATCTGTGTTTGATAGGCAGCAATGGGTCAATCCTGTCCAAATGCCAAAACTACTCTCTGATTCATCATGTATTTAGTGATCACCAAACAACTGCTAAGAGTTTATGCAGTAATCATTGTATGGAGATGGCCCACAGACCTGAAACAATAATGTACCAAGTGGTATCCAGGGGCAATGGCTGGATTTTTATTTCCATAACTCTTCTGCTCTGATTCAGCAGGTATGGGTGGGGCCTGAGTCCACATCTCTAAAGTTTTCCCAAAGTATGCTAATGACACCTGTTCTCAGGCAACAGTCTGTAACAGTGATGAGGTCCCAGAGGATCTAACCTGAGCACAGTGAGGTCCCAGAGGGTCTAACCTGAGCACAGTGAGGTCCAGAGGGTCTAACCTGAACACAGTGAGTTCCCAGAGGGTCTAACCTGAGCACATTGAGGTCCCAGAGGATCTAACCTGAACACAGTGAGGTCCAGAGGGTCTAACCTGAGCACAGTGAGGTCCCAGAGGGTCTAACCTGAGCACAGTGAGGTCCCAGAGGGTCTAACCTGAGCACATTGAGGTCCAGAGGGTCTAACCTGAACACAGTGAGGTCCAGAGGGTCTAACCTGAGCACATTGAGGTCCAGAGGATCTAACCTGAGCACAGTGAGGTCCAGAGGGTCTAACCTGAGCACAGTGAGGTCCCAGAGGGTCTAACCTGAGCACAGTGAGGTCCCAGAGGGTCTAACCTGAGCACATTGAGGTCCAGAGGGTCTAACCTGAACACAGTGAGGTCCAGAGGGTCTAACCTGAACACAGTGAGGTTCAGAGGGTCTAACCTGAGCACATTGAGGTCCCAGAGGATCTAAACTGAGCACAGTGAGGTCCCAGAGGGTCTAACCTGAGCACAGTGAGGTCCCAGAGGATCTAACCTGAGCACAGTGAGGTCCCAGAGGGTCTAACCTGAACACAGTGAGGTCCAGAGGGTCTAACCTGAGCACAGTGAGGTCCCAGAGGATCTAACCTGAGCACAGTGAGGTCCCAGAGGGTCTAACCTGAGCACATTGAGGTCCCAGAGGATCTAACCTGAGCACAATGAGGTCCCAGAGGATCTAACCTGAGCACAATGAGGTCCCAGAGGATCTAAAATCTAGACAGCTGATATGGGATTCCCCTCTATATGCTATGAATATGTTTCATTGACACTGGTTAATAAAGAAGCTGCTTTCGGCCAATGGCTTAACAGAATATAGCCAGGCTGGAAAAGACATAAAGAGTAGGCAGAGGTGAAGAGAAGCCATGTAGCCACCAAGGATACAGATGCCCGGGAACATTACTAGTAAACCACGTGGTAAAATATAAAATAATGGAAGAGGGTTAATTTAAGATATAAGAGCTAGCTAACAATACACTGAAGTGATTGGCCAGGCAGTGTTTTAATTAATGCAGTTTATGTGTGGTTAGTTAGGCTCTGGGCAGTCAGGAAACAAACAAGAGCCTCAAACTACACACAGCTCAGATTTTATTTTGCATTAAAAAATTAAACTGTGA
The DNA here is from genome assembly GCA_004026605.1 of Ondatra zibethicus. NCBI lineage: Eukaryota > Metazoa > Chordata > Mammalia > Rodentia > Cricetidae > Ondatra > Ondatra zibethicus. Next base: position 235,163 of record PVIU01000190.1, on the reverse strand, counting down.
GCCGAGCGGAGGTGGAGCAAACCTTTAATCCCAGCACTCGGAAGGCAGAGATAGGTGGATCTCTGTGAGTTCAAGGACAGCCTGGTCTACCAGAACTAGTTCCGGGACAGCCAGGACTGTTACACAGAGAAACCCTGTCTTGAAAAACCAAAAGAAAAAAACAATTACATTGTGATTGCTGCCTAAGTAGTTTCTGGTTCACATATTCTTAGCGGGGAACAGAGATTCATCATTCCTTGGTTGTCTCTGGGACTCAGTAATATCAACTAAACAATTCTCTGATGAACACTACTTCTCATTGCAAGGTTTAGCTATGTCTTTATTGTGCTAAAGAGAGATTCAGTTGCTCTACGGGACCTTGGCCAGGAAAACTACATGGACTTAGATTGGAAGGGGTGCCTTCTGAGTATATAATGACCATGCTGAAAACCAGTGCCTGGGAGGCACTTGGGGCTTTATGGTATGCAAAGGTTTTTCTTTATGAGAGCTTCTTCCCTGTCATGTTGTCACTATTTCACAGATCTGTTTTCAACAGCTTCTGAGCCACCGTGGAGAGCTTGAAATGGGCTGGCCAATACTGATTTTGGATCTTTATATTGATTTCCAGACCTCTTAGCAATTCAGAGATGCCTTGTGAAGAGATCGCTTCTGCTGCTCCCTGAAACAATGACACAATTGCACAGGTGATCTCCGCAGGCAGTATCTAATATTTTTCATATAAAGGATCTCGCCTCATCTTGCAGTGTAAAGAGCTGATCCATGTTTAGTGATGTTTCCATGGATTAAAAAGCAGTTTAAAGTATCTTTTTTGATGGCAATTCTTTCTCTAGTTCTTTCTGTTGTCTCTCCTGGAGGAATATTGCCAATGGTAATTACATTTGCTTATTATATATGTCCCTTTTCTACCCCACATAGAGACACACACAGACACACACACATACATACACTTGCTGAGAATATCAACATGTTACTTTATGTCTATAGTATACTAATCAACATATCAAAATCCAAATTTAGAAACCTAATTCACAATACCACTTTCCTCCCCTCTTCTCCCCCTCACTTGGAGTAAATGAAATTCAGCCTTTGTTGGAAGGAAATGTAAAATGTGTTTCACACATATATTTAACACTAATCTGTTCTCTTTACCTTAATTATGCTTTGAATTTCTGTGGAATCTTATATTCCAGGAACTGAATTTACTTTTATAAATATTCATTGATTCTTTCTCATCTCCAGTTAAACTGCTGCTAAACACTACCTTCCATTTTGCACTTGGGGAAACTGAGGCACCAGGGAGGAATCTATGGGTTGCCACTTATCAGACCTGCAAAGACAGAAAAAGTGGCTTGGGACTGTCCGGGCCAAAGGAGCGCTGCTCTCAGAAATAATGGCACAATACAGGTTGAACTAGAAGTAGCCTACACATGCTGCAGGCACAGCAGCATTCCGTATTTTGACATCTCTTATTTTGTCTTTTCCTCGGTACCGGGAGCAAGGAGCAGCGACAGAATAGCTGCCCTGTGGCCAAGGAGAAATGATTACAGAAAAGAACAGCTGCAGAAAACAAGGCAAAGTACTTGGACTTTAGTCAGTGGGAGTCCATCGCAGTAACTAATGGGCTGAGAAGGTTTCTTTCTTTTTTTTTTTTCACCAAGTAATCCATATGCAAATTTCCTGCAGCATTCAATATGCACCTCCCAGCTCAGTAAATGTTTTCTATTCTTTTCTGCTTAGCTCTCTCAGCTTTTTCCAATTAGGCCCAGTTTATTTCGAAGGAAAAAGAAAGAAAGAAAGGAAAATGTCTAAAGCAAGGATTAAGCTGTGTAACTTATGGAGAAAGGACGAATATTAGACATTCTTTCAGGACCTAGAGGATGCATTCTTTCCCGTCCTCCCTGCTGGGATGGGTAATGAGAATAAAGTAAAAGGGGCCGAAGCTGTTTTCGTTCTTTTGGTTTGTTCAGTTGAAAACATGCCTTTGACAATCTGGAACTGAGTCCAAAATGCATGACAATTCAGACAATGGTGCTCAGGGAGTAAGCCAGTGAGTAAAATAAGAAAATACACGAGAGATGTGACGCCCCAAAGGACCCACCAGCTGGACACACATGAGTTCTGCAGCAGCAAGAGAAATCAGGAACTGGATGGACCTACAAGAGTGGAGAGAAAGCACCTCAGCACAGGGGCTGAGGTGAGCAGCTATGTCACCAGAAGGGAATCTGGATGCTACTAAGGGAAATTTCACTCAGGTAGGGAGAGCTGTAGGCCATTCTAGTCCCAAAGGAAAGAAGGGGACAATTCAAGTTCCATCTGAGTCCTTGCGCACTGAGAAACAAACAAACACAACAACCTAGAACCTGAATTCCAAAGACAGGAGGGAGGCATCCTGGTGCGGGGAAAAGCTACCTTTGGAGCCAAGAATGAATGGCCTGCCTCAGAGCCTGTCGCAAAGCCCAAAGAAATAATCTGTGATATTTACCAATATGAAAGCATCAATACCCATGACGTAAATGGGGTTGTAAACAGTAGATAGGATTGGCATTGGATTAAAGAGCAGAAAATATGTGAGCTGTTTCCAGGATTGTAGAATAGATTCTTACCTAAGTAGAGCTGTGAAAAGCCAAGCAAAAAGGGTACCAAAATGACAGATGAGTTTCCTCTCCCAGAATTTAGGAATCCAAAGACCACAGGGAAGAAATGATTAGTAAATTATAATTTGAGAACAGAGCATTCACCTGATGACTGAGTAACATATTAAGCTCTGCAGAAATCTTCCTGTGGGAAGAGTCAGAGCAAGCGGAGGGTACGCCGAGGAGAAGAAAGGTGTTACCACACTCAGCAAAGAGGCAGCTCCTTTCTTGGCAGCTCTGAGAACACTGGGTGGTGGCAGGGGAGGGGGTGTTGAATGAGGTGTATATACCTGAGCAAGGTACTAGGACCGTACCCACCCCTGAATAGTTCTCACGACACAGGACATGATCAATATTTAAGAAGGGAAGAAAGAAGAGGTGAAAAACTGGAGAAGAGGAGGAAGAGGGAAGAAGAGAAAGAAGAAGAAAAGAAGAAAATACAACCAAGAGCAAACAAAGGGAAGACAGGGCTTCTTTAACGCCAGTCAAACCACCTGCTTACGTCATCTGTGTAAACAGCTTTTTCTAGTTACATCACCCAGTGGTGATTTACAAATGTTAAATTTCCTTCTTCAGTGTACCAGGTGAGAAGAAGAAAGCAAATCATCTCCAATACCGTTTCTGATTCCAAGTTCCAAGACACAGTGATGCTCTCAAATTTCAATTCCTAAAGTCTCAAACTTACAGAGAAAACAAAACAAAACAAAAAAATTAAAGTCTGCCAAAAACCCAGGCTGGCTATTAAAATGTTCGAAGCAAGCCCCATGGATATGAGACTATAGATGGTATCCAGATCAACAGAAACGCCCTGGCCGGAAGCCTGCAGATCACCCTGAACAGGCGTGGAGGCCCTTTGTCAAGTTCTGGGGAAAATCAGTCCTCAAGCAGAATCTTTTTGACCTGTCAAATACAGGCCATTCCCAGAAAGCCTACAGGCTTGGAGACATCCCTTGGGTTCTCGGCCTAGTCTTCCCTAATACTACACAAGATCCAACTCCTAGCTTTAGGGGGAACACTGCATGGGGGGTGTTTTTCCACCTTGCTCCCATGGCCCACTTGTATATTACCCTCTTTTCATTACCCAAATATCTTCTGCCTGGAGCCAACACTGCAAAATTCCTAAACAGTAATTCTATTACAGAACAGCCCTGGCCACTAGACAAGAGCCCAAGCTGGGACTCTGGCTACTCAGTCTTTTTGTTTTGTTTTTGACTTTTTCTTTGTAACTTCACTGAAACACGTGAGTCCCCTGCGAAGAGAAGGTCTGAGTCTCCATTGTTCAGGACTACCAGAAGCATTCGGAACACACACACACTCGCAGGGAGCTGGTTAAGCCCCATGCCTTCCCTGGCAAGCCTGGCAGAACTTCTTCCTCAAGACCTTGCCTGCAACTCACAGCATGGCAGAGCAGTGGGAGCCAAGCCCCAAAGAGCTTCACAGGTGCCTAAGCTCCCTGCCTCCCACAGCGCCCGAGAAGAAGAGCCTCTCAAGGCTGCCACTATCTGTGCACCTGCTCCTTCTTTGAAGGTGTGGCCTAGGGGTCTAAAATGGAAAACATGATAAAATATAATCATCAGGCTTAGAGCCCTTTCTCAGAGTATTTTACACTGCCTACATATTATACCGGTTCTTGTTTATGCGGTAATCAATGTATTTGGATTGAATAACACTTCCCCCGTTTGACTATGTAGCCAATTAATGTCTTTGCTTTCACCTTTAAAATTTGTGCCCTTAAAAGAAGATTTTAAAAGTTCCTTTTGAGGTATTGAGGATAAGGCAGTCACGGAGGCTTTGTGTGCAGGAGAACAAAGAGGCAAACTACAGGGAATTGCAAGATGAACCAGAAGACGGGATTTGCATATTGTGGACAAGTTAACCAAGAGATTTACAAGCAGCCCCAAGGATAAACCACCAGGACAGCACTGACACTGAATTAGATCCCGGCCCTGGCAGCAGCACTACGGAACAGGAGATTTAAACAGAAGCCATATTTGAAACATTGCTAGTAGTCTGCATATCTTCTGCATACCAGGGATCCAGAAAACAAAACACCCTGAGCACCGTTTTGGTGAGGTTTCTTTAATCCTCATTCCAGACCTAGCTCAGAAGCACGAGAGAAAGAATTTCTGTTTTTTTCTTTCTTTTGTCATAAAAATCAAGTGTTTACATTATCTGTATAAGTCCATACAAAAACTCACACCATCGATGATGTGAGGCTGTAAGGTTGTTCTGCATGACCAAACTAGTCCCTCTGAATGAGGTTGACAGCTGCATGGTGGGGGCAGACTGAGGGGCCACTGGCAGTGGCACCGGGATTTATCTCTACTGCATTTACTGGCTTTTTTGGGATCCTATTCTCTTTGGATGGATACCTTGATCAGCCTAGATATAGTAGAAAGGGCCTTGGACCACCACAAGGCGATGTGACTTACTCTCTCTTAGGATTAGATGGGGTGGGGAGGGAGGGTGTGGGGAGGGAATGGGAGAAGGGGGAGGTAGTGGGAATTTGGATTGGTATTTTTTTAAAAAAATCTAATAAATTTCTTTAAAAAAGATTGTTCTGCATGGAATACCCTTGGCACAAACCAGGAAGTCTATTGGGAGTATAGAAGAGGGTCCCAAACAAAGGGATTGTGGCAGCTAGTGAGTCAGACCTCGAGCACTGGAATTCTGTGCAGCAAACATCAGGAGTCTGAAAGCTCCCCAGAAAGCATTGCTGGTGACAGGAACACGTTATTCCTCCATCAGCCCTACTGCTGATCTGCTACCATGATGGCACAATACTGTCACCCATCCTCTCAGCTCCCTGGAAACAGACTTTCGAGGTTAATGTCTGCACACAACTGCCCAGCTCTGAAGTGAACAACTGTTCAGTTGAGACTCTTCATGAATGTTCATGTGCCCACCCCAACATGTAAATAAAGAAGCATTTTGAAGAACAGGGAAAGAGAAAGGGCCATTTTATTAAATCTCTAGTATATGCCAGATCATGGAATCTGATATATTCATAAAAGTTCCGAGGCTGATTTTCTTCAAAGTTATGAATTACTTACACTCCTCTTACTAGGGAGGGCAGTGCAGACGGAAGGAGGGCAACTAGGAATGCCCAGAAGCAGCACAAGCTGGGACTGAAGAGAGACTGATGTCTCAAAGCCGCTCATTCTTCCTCTTTAATTCCTAACGTTCTTAACAGGCTTCTTTTTTGAGCACAAGATCTTGTCTTAAACTTTAGTCCTTCATTTAATAAACATGGGTTGCGCTTGGGGGGGGGGGCTGGGTACCTCAGCAAATGCAGATGAATGGGACAGAGTCCCTGTCCTCAGGAAGCTTGTCTACTATATGGCTAGGCAAGCATTTCCAAGAAACTCTATGCAATGTGATGGAAAATAAAATAAAGGACTGTGTGATTCTGGAATGATACCACATAAGAAGCAACTCTGGATGTGGGTATCAAACTATAAATAGGAATTCAGTGTGCTGCTGCTAAGAGAAATCTAGTAAGAAAAAGGAAGACCCTCCAAGGACTAGAGGTTGGGAAACAGAGCATAGCGGCAAGCTGTGAGAGAGCCCAGTAGACTTTTGGTGAGGAGTGTCTGCACTGGACCACAGGAGGATATTAAGTTGAAACAAAGTCGTTACAATGGCTCTGAACACAGTATTTCTGGTGACTTTGTGAGATAGGAAATTTGGACTCTCTAGAACAGCAGTTCTCAATCAGTGGCTCATGACCCCCTTGGAGGTCGCATAGCAGATATTTACATTATGATTCATAATAACAGTAGCAAAATTACAGCTAGGAAGTAGCAGTGAAATAGCTTATGGTTGGGGGGGTCACCAGAGCATGGGAAACTATAATAATGGGTCACGGCATTAGGTGAGAACCATTGCTCTGGAGACACACACAGAGGGACAATGATGTAACACTGTATAAAGATGATATGAAGACATCTATCTGCAGGAATAAGAAGGACAGATCCTTCCCCCACTGTCTTCAGAGGAATCCCACACTGCTAACACTTACACACTAGAAACAGTCTCTGTGCTGGCAGGCATTAAGTTACTGCCTGATATTCACAAAGATCCTGACACTTAGTCCACAATAGAGTAATGAAAATGTTGTATTTTGGTGTTTGGTTAGTAACTGATAATCATTTATCTCCCACACACTGTAATGAGGTAGACTTGATTTTAGGACTTACCACCCCGGGCAGATGAGATAAAGCTAGCCTATGGTATGAGAGTAGAATTTGCCAATAGTGAGTTGTGCACTGTCCACTGGAGCCTCACAGAAATTGCCATTTTATTCTTTGTCCAAGTTTTTTATAGGAACATAGTTTGAAAGATCCAGTTGTTTCTTTCAGTGTCCTGATGTCCCGCCAAACCAAATTCAACTGACTGAAATATTGTCTGCGGATGCTTTTGTAGAGCTAAAGCAGCGATGGCAGCTTCCGTCCCTCTGCTGCACGGTGTAATTGGCCTGCCATAGAGAATTGGGAAATTTTAACACATTCCCCATTTGGCTGAGCTTACCAATTATTCCCCAGTTGCTATCAGAGCCACAGACTTTTCTTTTGGGGGGTCATTAAGGTTGTCAAAACTAATTTGTCACCACAACTGCTGACCCTCATTGCTCTGACAGCAACGCAAGGATCACCCTCAGTAGACGCTTACATTTCAAGAAAGTAAATGGCTTGTCAGGACCTGCTCTGCTCTTGCCATATAGCTGATAGTGGCGCTCTGGCCCCAGAAGACGTGGAAACAGTATCCTGTAAGTGACATGGGTCACAAAAGCCATGTACCAATCATTTTGCTGTTACAAAAGAAATAAACATGTGAAAAGCGTAAATGCCTGGAATACAGGACTGAACCTGATATCTGACAAAAATATGCTGTTCTCCAACTATGACAGAATCTGAATATATTACACCATCTCTCCGTGCAACCACCCAATGGAAGTCAGGTGGAATTAAACATGCCATAAATCATGGGTCCTTAATAAGCCAGTCAGAATAACATTCTTTGAAAGTTTCTTGATTGTAAATGCAAAAATATTCTAAGGTCTAGGTTGCCAACATTCAAAAGGAAGAAGGAACATTTCTCCGAGGAAACGGCGTCCCACTCTGAAGCCGTCCTTTGTGGGCTCGCCCGTGCTGAGCAGAGTTCCCCACCATTTGCTCAAGTTGGCAGTTGTAGGAAGACTGCACACGAGACTCTGCATAAGCAGACAAAGCAGCCAACAGGACTATGACTTCCAAAACTGCAGGGAGGACTTTAGTGACTGCCAGATATTGAGATATCATGAAAAGCTGCAGTAACTCCTTCAGGATCCAGGGTTCCATTTGATCTTTATGAACTAACAAAAGTAGCTCCAAAAAAAATTATGTTCTCAAGGCATCTTGATAGAAACATGGAAGAAGAAAATGGCATTGATCAAAAAATGCTCATTTTTTATTCCAAAATATTTTAGAAGCCACTGTTAAAGTATTGGGCCCCAACTACATTTTCTTGGTGGCAATACATATTCAATAAATGGTCGCTTTTATAAAGAATGGAAACCTGCCCTCATGCTTCACTAGATCCCGCCCCCAGGCAATCTTAATTTTTTTTCTTATTAATAGGGTTACCAGTCATCTAAAGGAAATTAACACTGCTGGTGGGTAAGTGGCCACAGGGTTTGAATTGCTTTAGAAGCACCCAAGCTTTAGCTGTTTACTTACAATTTATACAAACAAGTCTGTAAGCTCATAGCTGGACACTGAAGTCATGGCTCTGAGCAGTTCTGAGCTTGCTTTGCCAAGCAGATGAGGGGCAGTGCAGAGGGGAGAGGACAAAGGTGGGGGAGGGAGAAGCCAGCATGCCTTTGGAGTTCCAGAGGCATGCTGAATTCTAATGATGTCACTTGTCTTCTCTCTGGCAATGGGGACCCCACCCCAAGCCCTGCACTTTCAGTGAGGAGTAAGCTAAAACCTTGGCAAGGCACAGAGTAACAACGTCCTGAACTGGCAGCCAAGATCTGGATGTGAATTTTAAGTTGTTTTCTCCCCAAATGTCCAACAAGATCCGTTATAATTTAAGAAGGGGGAGGGGGAGAGATTTATTGATGGCTAGAAAGCCACATTTCAGAGTTGCCAGTGCTAATCAATAACTGGAATTTGACAAAAGACCATGTTCAACTCAGTAATGAAAAGGACACACATATAAAGGCAAGTATAATTACGTGGTATAAATAAGGGAAAAGTTGCCAGAGACAGCATGCTGCCAAGTGCCTCAAATATGCATGTTCTTTGAAAGACTTATTTTTGTGTCTATGGAGGATGAATAAACCTCACAAGAAAAAAAAAGACTCTTCCCAAACCTTTGCTCATTTCTGGAACTGAACTCTTCTTGCAGGTTCTGGAATGTCTGACTTTGTTTTTTCATTAATTTGGCATGTTCACACATCTGTACTTACAGAGCTCAGGAAAAAACAACTTACAGTGAGAAAATGCTGGGGTATGGGGGAAGAGGACTATCTGCCTCCAGGGCATTCTTGCTGGGGGAGCGCTACTTGTTCCCCCAGCAAGGGGTCAAATTCTATAGCCCTGTGAAGTCAGTTATCAGAGAAAACAGAAGATGTCTGGGTACTTAGCTAAAAGGGTTCCCATGGCCATGCTGTCAGTGACACGGTCAGATTCAGGTCAGCTCTGTGCTCAGCGCCCCCCAACACACACAACCCTGAAATCAGATGGGAGGAACATTAACAATTGAACTACCACAGCTTCCTGCTCAACCCAAAGTTTAACACCTACAGGCAGTAAGAGCGAGCACAGGTTGGGCTGCTCAGCTCCAAGAATGCAGGAGAAGCCATGCTGGATGTCTTCACCAAATGAAATTGATCTTACCGAAAAGTTGGAGCTGAGTCAGGACTAACTGGACAAACACCGGCAATGGTTTCCAGTGCATGAAGTGTAAAAGGGACAAGACCTTCGACCTTCCATGTTCCGTAAGTCAGTTTGCTATTTTATTCCTGAACTGGATTGCCAGAAAGCTGCTACAAATGGGGCCCTACATCCTGTGAGTAAAGTGGAAGCTTTCTTCAATCTATGAAGGTGCCTAGGTTGCGTCAGACGGCCAGGCACATTTTAAATAAACAACTACATCAGCATATCAGAGGGCAGAAGTTCCTGAGAGCTGCAGATACTTTCCAAGTAGACATGCAGAGCATGCTGGGAGGCAAAGTATCCGGGCTAGCCCACCATTACCTCTAAGGAGAGGATGGATTATGTTTACCATAGATTGATGATACTAATTTAGGGAATCATCAGTAAATGCTATATATCTCCTCAGCCTCTCACGTAGCCTTTTGTAGACAGAAAGATAAATCTGAAGCTCACAGTGAGCTCATTTAATTTTCACCTGACAGCCAGCAATAACGGAAGCATCTTATAAAGGTTATGTTTCAATGGAAAAATCCATTACCGGGCATATAAAATATACTTGCATTAATTACATTTTCTTTGCGTTGCATTTGACTAAAGGTCAAGAACTGACCCCCCCCCATATACACACACAGACTACCATCCTCCCCCAAAAAATGTGTAACATATGAAGAGAATTTTACTTATAACCTTCAATCTTCTTTTTCTAATTTCCCAAGAATTCAATCAAGCACTCTGTACTTTAGATACTACATGTAATTAAGTGGGATATTCTGAAATGAGTAGCCAAAAATATTATCAGGCATGTAACAAGGCTCAGATATTCTCCACCAGATGACGCGTCTGTATCTCTAACACTTGCTGTGTCTGGAACAAACCTCACTGTTCTTGCTGGAATATCTGAAAAGAACAAGAGTTGAGAAGGGACTTACTTCATAGGCTGTCATCACAAAGCCATCAGGAGAAATGACTTAGAACAGACAATGTCAAAACCATAGTATTTCAGTGTCCAGGAGGCCATGAGGTAAGACTCTACCTCCTAAAGTGCTATGACTTTCAAGTTGTGCACAGTAACGGCACCTGAACAAGGCCTACTGAATTGAGACACAGCCTTCAAAGCACAGAGTGAGAGTCTAGCTACCTCCCTCAAGACAAACAGAAACCATTCTTAATAAGGTTCTGCTAATGAACAACTGTGTCACAGTGGACCCCTCCCGCCACCTACAAAACAAAATATTCTCAGGGTCACAAGTTTCACACTTGCCAATAAAAATAATAAACCTGTATTGAGGTTTCTTTTTGTGTTTTCAGGAGGCATGACAAAAAGAGAAAAATGAAAAAGAAAGAAATTAGCCTTTGTCCTTCCTCTTTCCCGATGATGCTAGAATCCATCAAATTCTCTGTGTCATGACCCGTGTCTTAATCATCAGAATACAGGAAATGTGGTAGTATTTGCATTACATTTTATACTTTCTATTCTCTGAACCGAATGTGTTGGTGGCAGAGCAGGGTCAGGAGAAGGGGCAAAGAGAAAATGCTGTTTCTTCAAAAACATGTCAGGCTCCTAATGTTCCCCTAGGGAGCATGTCCAGTCTCTCACCCAGATGGACAAGATGATGGTCAAGAGCTCCTGGTACTGAGTCCGGCTCCTCCATCTGTACTGGTATTTTAGATCCCCGTAAGTGGAGAAAGTGAGGAAATACAAAATCTATGAAAAACATCTTCATTTAATCAGTGGTCGTATAACCATGACCACTGAGTGTTACAACTCTGTGACTGCCATAATCTATCGGTTCATAACTGGATCAAATTCCTCAATGGGTGAGCATTAGCATCACCACAGCACAATCCTCCTGAACAGGCATTTGTATTTTAACAGAAAATACCATCACTGTAGTCTGCTTTTCATTTACAGGATAAACTAATCAGTCACCAAAACCAAACTGGGGGTTAAAGATTTCTTGCATCCTGTCTTACAATCCCTCATGAAGGGAAATCAGGGCAGGGACCCAAGCAGAAACCCAGGGTGCAGACCACAGAGGAAAGTTGTTTCTTTGCTTGCTTCCCGGCTCAAGGTCAGCTGCCTGGGACAATCTGGCTTGATATAGTAAGGTCCAGAGTTGGCTGGACACTCCTACATCAATTAGCAAGGAATAAAAAGTCCCCCAGATATGCACACAAGCCCATCTGGCTGGCCACAATAGCATCTGAGGTTTCTTTTCACACGTGGGTCAGTTGACAACCAATATTAAATGTGACTTTCACCAAAAAACAAAACAAAACAAAACAACAACTCTTATTCCTTAGATTTTAGGCTAAAAACAAGCTTAAAGAGAGCAGGAATCTCCCCTTTTCTAGGATGCTGATGTGTCTATGACGAACAGAGCACAACCCAGAACATGCTGAGGGCTTTGTTAGTCAATGAGCAACCTAACAGGGTGGGCAAAATCCATCACTATTGCAGTAAGGTAATGGCTTTCTTGGATGCACTCTGAGAAACCACTGTTATAATTGGCAGGAGACAAGAAAGGCTTATAAAATTAAATTCAGAAAATATTTATTGAGCAAAATCCAAGAATTCTAAGACTGTAATAAATCAAACAGGTGTTAGTGGGCTGAAACTGACTTCTCTGAAGCAAAGCTTTTTCGGAGATGATGCCAATTGATGAATATATATATATATATATATATATATATATATATATATATATATATATATATATATATATAAAAATGTCACATGAATTGCTTTAAAATTTTACCAGCCTGGGCAACATGGGTATGGTGTAATTTATATACTGTAAAATTCATCTCATTTAAAAGTGAAATTCACCTATTATTTTGTAAAATTACTGAGGTGCGCAGCTCTCGTCCTAATTCAGTTTAGGATACTGTTATCCCTCCAGTGAGAGTCCTTATGCTTGTTTACAGTAAGTCTTGGCTTTTGCCTTCAACTACAGACACCCCCTGATCTACCTTTTTTGTGGGGGGAACAAAACTCAAACAAAACAAACAAACAAACAAACAAAAAACCCTGACCTCTGGAATACTACTTGATCAAGAACATGGCTGAAATAGCCCCCTGTGATTCTTGGTGCAGCTAGCTCATTTAGACTTGTTATATACACACTTGAAAATGTTTCTTTAAAGCTCTTCCTCCATAACACATCTATACCCCATTGAAACATCAATGTTAGTATTTAAGAAAATTACACTGCATATGTATTGCTTCATTTGTTATAAAGGCACAAACAGGAGCCATGTCTCAATCTTCGATAGTTCAGGTTAGAATGCAGTTATTATGTAGTAGAAGCATTTTCACCTTATGTGCCATTGCTTCATGTATATGTATGTGTACACACATATATGCAGATATACATATATAAACAATCATAAATATTTTCCTATGTTTTTTTCAAACATGCTTATCTTCCAAGAGCCATAAACTAACAAAAACCCCAGTACCAAGTCTGGGAAATCTTGCTTCAAGTTGGTGGTCCCAGGAACTCAAGAGACTCTCATAACAATATAGGTTGTTGCTCTTGGCTGCCTTTCAGAACTTGAAGGTAAGACCCTATTGCTGAGGACATCATGAACTTCAGACACAAGACCTGAAGGAACTGAGCTGGAACTGGCTGGAAGCCTCCTCCCTAAGGGCTAGCTCTCAGAATAGTCAAAGGTGCTAATAAAGCTGCCTAGAGAGGAAAGCAACCCAGCTGTAAGGCCTATGAACCATAAGAATGAGCAGCTCAGCAAGCTATCAAAAAAGGATGCAATAGTGGCAGTTATACCTTGGGTTAACCAACAGCTTTCTCATTAATTAATGCCTGCTCAACAGGAGGAAATTCATGCATGGTTCAATAAACTTACCAGTGGTTGCTACTAACCAAATTCTAAATAAATATTCATGCTTATACCCACAGATTAAATGTAGCCCTCACACTTCATCAAAAAACTTTTGGAGCAATAGAGACAATTACAGAGATTAGCAACTAATCAAGGTACAGAAAGCAACAGAATGGGTGATGAGCAACCCCCACTGATAAATCTGTAACATAACCCATATACCTAAGGCTCAGGAAACATGGAGGAAGAGGAGGTAGAAAGATTGCAAGAGCCAGAGAATCAAGAAGTCTGCTGTAAGACAGTGTCTTTGAGGATACCCATGAAATCTCAACAGTATGTTTGTTTAACCAAGACCTATACAATGGTAACAACAGTTGACATTCCAACATGGATGTAAGTAATCTCACAAGCCCTACCCCTACATGAAGAGCTACAGACAATCAATGGCTGCTAAGAAAGAGAATTAGTTTTCTCCAGGGATGAGGCCCTGATAAGTTATCCGATCCCCAAGTGATCAGCCCTGAGCAACACTAAATGGGCTCAGTAGGTCATTATATATATATATAATATATATATATTATATATATATATATAAAACATGTGTATGTATGTATGTATACACACACATAAACACACACATGCATCTGTGCATCATGAATTAAGAGATGATAGTGGGGTAAAAACAGGAAGAGTTGGAGGTGAGAGAGAGGGATAGAAATGGTGTAAACACAGTACTCTTGTGTGGAAAGCTCAAAAGAAAATTTAAAACTCTAAAAGAAAGTGTAGGATATGTCAATGTGTCAGAGCTACATGATCTGACCTAAGGAGCTATACACACTATTTTGAAAAACAGTGCAGTGAGAAAGATGAACAATCTGATCACAAGTTCTGCAGCAAAAGGTCCTCTGTGTGTACACTTATATATGTTTACAGCCATAAAGAATGTACTGATAGCATTCACAGATCTCTAAACACTTGCTATTTTAGGGGAGAGGTGGATGGGGACAGGAGGTGAAGAAAATGCTTTATATATTGTGGTAAGCAAATTTCCTTGGCTGTTTAAAAAAAAACACCCTATAACATATCTTTAAAAACTATAATTGTATTTTCCATTAACTCAGGTTATCCTCATTATCCCAGCCTCCTCACCATAAATCCAAGCTTGTGCATCCAAAAAATTATGAGGTGGGTTCTTGGGCTGTCTACGTTATAACTTAAGAGGGTCTTGTAATTGGCTTTCAAATCTGCTTCTGCTTAGCAAGGAGATGAGAACCTCTTTGGCATGACTTTGTAACAGAGCAAGATCAGCATGGATCTTGCTCAGCTCAGGATGAGGCTCTCTTTTATTGACTCCCAACTAATTCTTCCTGAATGGGGTGGTGAGATATGGTACTTATCATGCTGAGAAGGTAGGCCCAACAGTGCTGTTTCGAGACCCAGTGTACTTTAAATAAAACAAAATCTATCAGCAAAAGAACAAAGGCTTTTTTAAAAAAGGATACCACCAAATAATTACCGCACATACAAAAAAAAAAGCATCAGTGAGATAGGCCACCTTTAGTCATCCTTAGCTGAAAGAAGTAGACTAGAAAGATGTCTGATTAAAATATGCTAATGAATTTGAAAGCTCAGTGAGGCTCTGTGACTCTATCTTTCTTCCCCAAGGTTTTTTAGGCTTTACAAAGTTTTGTCATTCTTTTCCATTTCAACATTATTCCTTTGAAAATAAGTCTCCTCACATAAGTATGAAAATCCAGGAAATCAGACAAATGATAGAGGGCAACTCAGTTAATTATTGCAAATTGGAGACACTTTGGTAACCAGGACAGATCAAGAAACTCAAATGTTTCATCATGAGTTCTAAAAGAAATTCAACCTTTAGTTCCAGGAGAGAAAGTCTGAATTAGTAATTATATTTGGTGTATTTGGATAGTTATTCCATCCATGGAGGTGTAGACTGGGCTGTCTGGATAAAATTTAAATATGGACAAGAGAACAAATTTAAACGTAACTCCACGGAGTCTAGAGGCAAATCGTCCCTTGGAAAAAAGTGTTCGGCTCCAACCCCAGGCCTGGCTGCCTCTCCACTGTGTCACAGGGACCAATTGAGTCTTCCATGCTTGAGTCACGGAAAGGAAGCCAAACCCTTGAGTCATCCCTGGGTTCACTTTCACCCCTAGATTTCCTTTGTCATCAAGATGCCGTGTAATGAAACACAGATGATCTGGCAAGCTTGACAAGGAGACTTGCTGTTCAGAGAGGGTAAAACAGATGATTAATTTGTCAGCACAAAGTGAAGATTCATCTTGAAACAGCCATCATTTTCGCACCCTTATTCTCACCCTGAACAAGACGGGAGCTTAGAACTCACATTTAGTTAGTGCTGCAGGAGCTCGGAGATGAGCTGAACTGTTGCTCCGTGTAACTGGCAGGCAGCATCTCCAGGGAAGGAGTCTGGGGACAAAGTCTAAAACTGAACAATGTCTCTAGCCCACAGGAGATCACCTTCTCATCTTGCATCGACCAGATATACAACACTTTACTGACTATATCACATGACGGTCAGTAATCAGGATGAGTTCTTGGGAAGCAGAAGTCTCAGGGCCATAATAACACTGTCCCTGACAATCAATGACTCCTTTTCCTGTACTGTGATCTCCAAAGGCCCAGAAAAGGTATTAGATCCTTCTAGAAAGTTACTGTTCCCAATAAAACAGAGAACAGAAGCATTCAGTTTTCTTTGTATTTGGTGTGTGCATTTAATTCCAGCACTTGAGAGGCAGAGGCAGGTCGAGCTCTGTGAGTTCAAAGCCAGCACATGGTCTACACATAGTGAGATCTAGGCCAGCCAGAGTTACATAGTGAAACCTTGTCTCAAAAATATTAAATGTAAAAATAAAAATAATCTGGGTCTCTTGTTTCTGAATCCCAGGCCAGTTTCGTTAGAATCCCAAATGGTAGAAATTCAGGCAGTCCAGCCCCACTGCCCCAAAATTGAATCAAACTAAAAAGGTGCATTTCCACACTGTATTTTCAGCTGAGGAAGCTGGGTGATGAACTTCCAATAGATTCAGGGATAACTTGGTACCTTGATAGGCAAATGCTAGCCACCACAGACAGAACATATCATTTGGAATTATACAGCTGCTTTGTATTGCAAATGAATACTACACCCAGCAGTCACACAGAATTGGGAAGTCGGAAATTTTCTTTCAGTTTTTCATCTCAGCCCAAATGCCAAAGGCTAGCAATAAGGTAACTGGGAAGCAAGGCTTATAGGTAGTTTACAGGGCGGCACGACCAGACGTCCACTGCTGCCATTTAACTTAGCCATTTCCTTAGGAGCAGAGTAGACGAGACCCTTGCTGTTTCGCCAATGCTGGTAAGGGTTGGAATTAAAATGCTCATAATGCTAGAAAGAAAAACTCCAAGGTAATTTAATCTTAACGGTTTTATATTGTGAGACAATAATTGAGTCTTTTTTGACCAAAAGGCCCTCATACATAGAATAGAGTCCAAAATGTAATATTTTTGTTCTGTTTCATTTAGGCAAGCAAATCTATGATCTGGGGAGAATTTATTTTCAGCTTAAGAATTCAGCATAGTTATCCTTGGTCATGCTCTGACATGAGAGAGCATCAGATTGTCGTACTGCAGCAATGACTCCAAGCCAAGGTGACTCCCTCCTCCCCTACCCTCGGAGACTTCATCAGTGTCTGGAGACATTTAGAATTGTCACAGCGAAGTATGGGGTAGTACCACTGGGGGCAGAACCACTGGGGGCAGACAAGTTACACAGGCCGGTCCCCACCATCAGTAGTGCTCCCTGCTGAGGGCCAAAGCCTCCTCACAATGTGGAGCAGTAGGACGTTTGTGGGAACAGAAACAGAAGTCACCTCAAATAGTAGAAGATCCTCAGGCCAGACAACATACTTCCATTTGTTCCTAGCTTCAACTGCCAAGTGAGTGTCTTAGGAGAGGTAGGCACGGGGGATTGGGAGTGGAACAGCACACAAATACCATGAATTTCAAAGTTCCAAGGTGAAATGGCATGAATTCGCCTTACTACATGACCATGGTCTTCTAAGTACAATTTGAAAATAAAAAAAGGTCTGAAATGGAAGACTTGATGGTGCTCACCACTGCCGGAGTATGACACCAGGGCATGGTAACTAAACCTGCTCTTCTCCCAGTGAAGACACTTGGTGGCTCAACTCAGACCATCCAGGCCACAGGAAAACACTAGCCGCTTTCTGCCTGGCATGACGTGTCAGGGGATAACCTCTTCAAATGGGACAGTTACAGAGGGTAAGTTTGAAAACTACACTATTTCAAAGCACATAAATAAGAAGAGGAAGATAGGAAATTTTCAGAATTGTATTTTTGTAAGCATAGCGACCACCTAACTATGTCACTGAAAACTAAGCACAATTTTCGCTGAGCCTACCGTAAGCCTCAGAGATTTGTATGAAATTTCTGAAAAGGAAATTCTTTCGCAACCAACCATTTATGAACTCAAATCACTAGATTCCTCTAAGTGCAAAACCTCAGTGGACATATGGTACAAATTCTCACTCATTTCTTCCTTATTTTGCAAGTGAGACGTGCAAAGCTCCTCAAGACCTTCCCTGCCACATACAAAACCAGAGTGGAAGTTCTGGATTTACACCTTTTCTCCTCCTTTCCCAACATGGAATTTTTATGAATTACATACATTGGCAGGTCAGGAATTGGACATTAATAAATTAGTCAAAGGATTCTACTGAAAAAGACAAATTCAATGAAAATGAAGGGAGTATGGTTTCCCAAGGTGCTTCATCTTAACTACTTAAACCCTGGGTACAGAACCACCCTCTGTGGCCCAGATAACAGTTGGGGAATGTCTTTATTTGAACACAAGCTGCCAGAGTATTCTATATACATAAAGAACTAGGTTCTACAAAGCATCTCTGCCCTATAAAATCTCAATTGCTTAGTAATTTTAATGCAGTTGAGCCTGAACGGAGGATAAACTCTAGCCTATAAGCACACCAGCCATCTGTGCTAGTCTCTAAGTCCATCACTATTCCTTGCACACTCAGAAAAACCAATCATGCACAACTACAGAGGGCAAAGGCAGTGAAATGGGGATGTTATGTGAAACTATTAAGAGTGTAAAAGAACAGCCCTCTTATGGAGTGTGTGTGTGTGTGTGTTTGTGTGTGTGTGTATGTGTGTGTATATACCTAGAAAATGTTAAAAGATTCAAGATTGCACTATGTCTGTGAAACTAAAAAAGAAATGAACTGAAATACAAAGACATATCCTTAGCTCAGGCAATTCTCTGTCTCAGAGAAGGGGCTGTGTCCTTTGATGTCATCAACTAGAGAAAAGAGAATAAGCAGTCAGGACTCAAAGGGCTCCAGAAAGGTTGACATTAAAACAAAGACAGAACAAGGAAAGGGAGGGGAGAAGCGGCTGGAAAACGTGTTAATGCCAACGAGGGTATGCACAGTGTGGACAATGAAGCCTCCTGAATAAGAAATGCTCAGTGGGGCTCAGGAGATTAGGAAGTTTTGGGGATGCATAGTATTTTGAAAAGGGGCATTAAATATTACAATCTTATGTTTTGAATACAGAGAACTACAAACCTTGGTGACTCCAGCTCTATAAAACCTTCTGGGCTGATAAAGATAAGCCCACTCTGAAGGAGCAGCCAAGGAGAGGCTCAACGGGGAAGCAGAGGGCAGGATATAACAAAGAAGAGCCCCAGAGGGCACAGAAGCAGCCAGGGGGACTGAGGATTAGGGCTGCTCATGCCCAAAGGATTGGCCATAAGAGTTCTAAAGACTGAAAGATTCTGTTCAGTATCATCTAACCAATTCCTTACCCTGACTGCAGGAACCTAATTCTACAAGAGCCTGTATTACTCTCTGAGGGGAATCTTGGGGTGGTGGTAGCAATCGATTTTCTGGAATGAAACTTCTGGTATTTTATAAAGCATTGGCAAGCTCTGGGTACGGTATTCGGCTTTGTTTATATAGTCTTTCTCTTACTTTGTCTTTCTGTCTGTCTGTCTGTCTTTCTCTGAGAAGCTCAAAGCATTTCACAGTGCCTATTTTTAAAACTCTCCCATAAGATGACTCCACAATGCTTAAAGGTGTTTGTTTTTAATATCACTGGATATTGTCCATCTTGAATAATCACACAAATTCATTGGAGAAAAAATAAAGTTTTCATCATATATAAAGCCCCCCTCACTGTATTTTAAACCAATTGTACATCACTCATTAAAAAATTACACCTGTCAACCACACAGCTATATTAGCTCACTATAAGTAAAAACTGCTAAGGTAAATTAGTTATTATATATGCATATAAATTAAACTCCATGTAGGTGAAACACCATAACGCTGTTGCTGCTTCATTAGCTCAATAGCCAATCAGGTCTTGACAGGCCATATGTGTATTTATAAATATAGCTGCTAATGTAAAGGTCATGCTGTTCACTGCTCAGGGAAACAAGGCACATTTGGAACCATCCCTAGAAGATTTGGGTTCCTTAAAAAATATTTTGACAATCTGTGACGAATGCAATCCTGCCCCCATATGTTTCCGACTATTTAACAGGAAATGGCACTCAGTTGCCTTCCCAGGCACACGGGAATTTTTTTCCCTCTTGAATAATGAAGTTAAGAGGTGGAATGCATGGGGGTAGGGGGTATTTCAAATCTAGAAATATTTCAATTCAAGAAATACTTTTCAAACATGGTATGATCCCAGAGGCCTGAGTCTCAAAAGTTGTGCTACTCCATAAATACCGTAAGTCACAGAATAAATGCTATGTCCCAACTGGAAAAGGAAGTGGTAAGTCAACTAGTGTGAGGAAACGGGAGGTAGACACATCCATGTGGTTCTGGCCTCTACCCTGTGGCTTGCTTACTTTCTGTAGTAGCGTCTTTGGTAAATGTGGGGAAAAAGGGGAGCTCCTGGATCCTTCCCTTCTCTCTCTGTGGACATCTCTCGTGGATTCACTGAGATCAACTCCACCACAAGTTAGAATGGCATGGTAAGACTGTGAGAGCCAGAAGACCAGGATAAACTCCAAATACTACACAGCCTGTAATTACATTTCTCCGGTCTCTTGTACCAAAAACAGAAGAAAGTTTCTCTATGGCACGGAGGACAAAAACTTTCCAGAAAAATAAAAACAAATCAACAAAAAACCATAACCATAATCTGATTAAAAAAACAAAAACCAACTTTCTCCTGACAAGATAGAAAGGTATGAAAATATTTTGAGAGAGCTTGTTTAACTGCCCAGCGATGCCTTCCATTCAATTTAGCCCTCAGATCGGAATAACCATGACAGATGGCTTCTGCTAGTTAGGAAAAAAAATTAGCTAAATTTTCAGATAATGCAGCCTTCTGTCATGTTCTCCTACTCGGAGCTTGTGAGTTTGTTCAGTGGGCTCTGAACTGCAGGCTGCTAGCTGGTGACCAGCTCTCACTTCCTAGCTGCAGAACTCCCACCTGGTGATACCGTATGCTCAGCAGTCCAAGTGGGGAAGAGCGAGTGTCAGTTCAGATGACAAAAGCCCTGGTTGGGTCACCTGTTCCCACCCATGTCAGACCCCAAGTTTTACACACAAAGTCATGTTTCAAACATAAGGACCAAGAGGAGAGCCTTAGGCTCTAGCAGGCTGCTATCTCCTTGCAGCAGAATAAACTCCTATCTGGTGATATAATTACAGCCCTAATGGACACAGTTAATTTATTTTACAGAAGTGAAGTTGATATCCACTAGTGCTATTATTAAGGAGACTAATGAGACCTGCTCAGGAAGGAAAGAAAGGATGTATTGAATTCCTTTTGGCACCCGGCACAGCTTAGTAATTTTGAGAGCCCATCAAAACAGCAGATATATACCCCCCTGCTCAGATGTGCTGCACAGGATGCGAGCTGGGTTTCAGATTTTCAATAACAAATCTGTCACTCTGATTTTAATTAGACGGCTTAAAGCAGCTACATCAATAACGGCAGGATGACGGCTCAGTTCAAAGATCATAGAGATGTTACTCCACTTTAATAGTTCTTTTATACAAGTACATATTTCAGAAGTTTGCGAAGCATTCATCTTGACTACCCTCTTTCACCAAAGAAGAGGGAAAAAAAACTATTCCTAATTGAATTGAACCAAGAACACTAACAGTCATCACTATTGCTACACCAGGCTGTTGCATCCAGCTGGTTAGGAGGTCTAATTTCACACCACGCAGCAATGAAATGCTGCTAACTTTTATTTGTGAGTGTAAAACAGTAATATTTCATGACAGCAAAAGGCTAGTTGACGCCGCTGGGTGCACCCTCCTTGGATCTAAACTTCCGAGACAAATGGGGGTCTCTGTTGAGTACTGACAAACAGGGATTTCTTATGAAAAGTCCACAGTGGAGAGAGGCTTAAAGCAGGGAGAGGAGGTCAGCTCCCCCTCCCCCAGGAAGTTCACATACAACTGTAACTGTGTCTCAGCCTGAGAGTTCCAGAAAGCATGTAGTAAGTAACCTTGGTGTAAAGAAATGCAGCTGCTGAAGGTCTTATCATGGCAAGGCAAGGCACTGGGGGTTGTTGCTGTATTTTCATTGATTCTTTTAATATAAATGGAAACTTACTGGTTCCATAAAAGAACACACATGAATCTGCACTTTGATGGAAATATGTGAGTTCATGAGAGTGCATACGTGTCATGTGATGATGTTCAGTCAACGCTGCACTACTATACATATGATGGCAGTTTCATAAGACTAAAAAATCTTTAGCATGGAGGGTGTAACCCTATGGTCAATGCATCATTCATGGTTCTGGAACTGCTGGTATAAAGACACCAACTGGGGTACCAGTCCTAAACCAACATAGGTGCAGCTATGTACATTACCTAATATGTGGTCATAATGATAAACGATTATTGCTGCTCTGTGTATTTACAAGGCTGTAATATTACCATCATCTTGGTGTGTACTTGTTCTAATTATGGGAAATCAAATGTTGAGGGTTGGGCATGCAGCTCAGGGGTGGAGCACTTACATAGCATGAACAAAACCCTAGCTCCAACCCAGCATGACAACAGAAATTAAAAAGTACAGCATACTCCAGCAGCACATGACGTCAGTGTCGTGTGATTAAGCTATACTATCTAAGTTATGCAAGCAAGTCCATGACTGTCAAACAAAGACAAAATTGCCCTCGGTACACATTTATAAGAACAACAGAGTAGAACAACCACAAGTAGTGTAGGACTATAATTTGCTTCGTGAAGTGCTGAGTACATTTGTGTTGTCTGACATGGGCACAGCCATGTCAAGGATCCCAGGGCCTCAGACCCATGAGGAAGAGCAAAACCTTTTTCCTGGCCAGTGTGAATATTGACACTGTGTGCAGAAAATGTCTATCATATCTTTCTACCCCTGGGTGTTGATGTCCTGGAGACTGCTATCCTACAAATATTGTTCCTACCAGGGTTAGTTAAACGTGCCCCCTTGTTCAGCTGTGTGCAAGAACACCTGTAGAGAACAGGCACACTGGGTTACCTGGCTGCTACTGCTTCTCCATCCGAGAGCCCAGTCTACCCAATACCATCTTTTCTGTGTGTCTGTCTTTTCTTTGTTTCCTTGTTGCCCAAGTCAGGTCAATCCCTGGAGCTGTGCAAGGATTCAGCATTTGATGATCTATGGTTATTATAATCTTATAAAAATAAATAAATTTCAGAGCCATCATACAGTTAAATAATATTTCACTCTATGGATAATTGAAAAAAATATTTACTCATTAAACACTAGATGGCTATGTAGGTAATCTCAAATTATTTTGTGATATGTTTATATGTAAATATATTAATCTATCATATACCATACACATACATATATTCAATCTTATTATTATAATAAACCATCTTAGGGTAGATTCTGAGTTGGAACTCCTGGGTCAAAGCATCTGTGTCTAAAGAGAAAAGATTTTGTTTATATCAAACCAGTGTGTTAATGCCTGGGCATGGGATGAGAGTTTGGAAGCATCTCCTCTTGGATGTGATCCTGACAAACACCTGGAATCTCCCGCTAGCACTTTCAGAACACTTTTGCAAATCTCGTTTCACCTCCACTTCCTTGGGAATCCCCTTTATTGCTTTGCAGAGCACTCTGAACACTCTCTGGATCCAACCCGACCTGCTCTTCTGTTCTAGCATGGAGACCGAGACCCATATGCTTGTTCTATACCAGCTCTGCCACTTTTCCGATTCCTTGTTGTTGGGGCAGTAACTTACCCTCCATGTGCCCCCTAAGTTCTCTGAGCATCTCCTCCAGAAACCTTCCTAACATCTCTTGGGATTTCATTTGTTTTCCTACAATACCCCTTGCACAATGCTTCCTTATTACACAGCTTGAAGTTACTTTCTTTCCCTGCCACCAGGCTGTCAGAGTAGAACCCATGTCCATCAGTTAAGAGTATTACTCTGTGCCACTAATTAACAAAGATATCATTAAGCACATCCTTTATTCTTAATTAGCATAAGTTAATTGTACAGAGTAAACCCTTTTATTATTACAATGTATATCATGTATTTTGATCATTTTTTTCCCATACATTGTTTTGTTTTATTTTTTCCATTCAAGAACATAATTAAAGATAAAAAAAAATTTTTTTTCCTTTCTTCCCCTTCTCCCAGTCCCCTCCCACTACCCCCCACCCCTCCTCCCTCCCCCTTCTTCCTTGAAAGAGGGCATGGTGCCCTGCCTATACCTTTCTTTATCCTTTCGTCATTCTTCCCTTTCCTCTCCTATGTCCTTACCAGCTACCCATTTACTTCCATGTCCTCCTTCATGTAAGAGAGAAAAACAGGAAATCCTTGTATTTGTCAAACTAGCTGATTTAACATGATCATCTCCAGCTCCAGCCATTTCCCCCAAATCACATAATGTCAATCTTCCTTGCACTGACCACCCTATTTTGAAAACTCCTGGATGACCTTGCTGACAACACCTGGGAGATAGCACAGGACACCATGCATTGTTTCTCCCTCTGCTGTGGCAAGCATGCCAGTGGCGAACAGCAGGCCAACGGCTGAACATGCCAACATTCTCTGTGATGGACAACGATAATGGCTATGAGGCAGAGCAAGGGTGGAGGGGCATGACGGGTCTCAGGAGGTCTCCCTTACATGGGAAGAATTTGGTTGGCATCTAGAGTTAGGTCAGGTCAGTCTCTGTCCAAATGGCTGGATCCTTCCTGCTGGTTTCATTCATTTTCTAAATAATATGTTACTTAATAAAAGGTGCCTGCTGCTTTAAACAATGAGATTTGGAAATATAACCCTCATGTATATAGCTTTGTGCTGGACACAAAATACAGGGTTTCTTCCCCCACTCTTGTGGTTGTTACTGCAGCCTGGGACTCAGGCATGCTAAGCAATAAAGTGACTTTTAGTCAGCCTAACTCTCCAAGCAAAAAAAGCTACTGGTAGGAAGGAAGTATCAGAAGAACTGGTACGCTAGCCAGCACAAGACAGGAAAGTGGACAAGTAAGAATTCTATTCCTTGCTTCAACCTCTAGAGCCCACATTTCATCTGCGGCAGTCACTGGACAGTTCTGAATCCAATTTGATGGAGCTTTGCAGCAGTGGTATTGCTTAGTTTCCTTCCCCAGCGATCCAGCTGTGAGTTTAGATGATTCTGGCAGTGGAGCCCACGCTGCACATAAACCCGAGGTGATGTTCCCTGGTGTTTCTCTGCATGCACAAAGTGACGACTCTAAAACTCAGAAGACGCTGCAGCTGAGATTTCTTCTCAGTTAAGCACAGCTAACTAGACTTACGTACAAGGTCAATATTTCTTACAGACGGGTTGAGAAAGTATTGTAGCTCATGGGTCTTCATCAGAGCACAGCTGAGTTCTGCTCCCTCCTCCTTCCTCACCATCCCCACCCTCTGCTGCTGCCACTGCCTCCTCCTGCCTGACTCTCACCCTCCCAACTGCTCCCCTCCCCACCTTACTTCTCTACTTCCAACTGCCAGCAAGTCAGATAATTAAATGCCAAACTAGTGACACTTGGCATTTCAATGAACGCTCTGTATTACTGTAGCACCTCTCTGCCACCCTCTTGCTCGGCACGCATGCAGCCTGATGCTTGGCTGAACTGAAGCCCTTCTTTGTTGCAGAGCTGGACCAACTGGAGAAAGATGAGCTCTAGTTGGCAGCCCAAGCTGGGAGGAGAGTCAGCGGATCCTCCAATCTCTCTCCTTGGTACCTCTCAGAGTTTAATTCTCAACTGAATTAAACAAGCAATTGTACAAACCTCAGCCCTCTACTGGGATCCTTTGAAAATGGATTTGCATGAAAGGGAATCCATATTTCAGTCTTCTCATTTTAACGGGGCATCATGAGGATACTGCACTCCACAATGATGGAGAAGCCATTTCACCTTTTCAGTTCATTCCGCCTTAAACAACGGCTATCAACCAGAACAGAAGGAGACACATAAATGCTTATCTTCCCAGGCTCAAGTTGGAGCATTACAAAAAGGGTGTCCCTTAAACTGTGCCCCTCCACCAAATGCCCTGTGTTCCGGCTGCAGGTTAGACAGCACCTCCTGCTGGAAGCTCTCCGTCAGCTTGGGAGACAATGTTAAGTTCTCTCTGAAGTACTTTGAAGTAGCTGATGTTTTCTGTACAACCTCAAAGACCGCTACACTATTCTCACCACTGGCACACTGGACATCACGGTGCTGGGAGCAAAGCAGGAATGTCAAGCATGACTCCAACTGAACTGCTTTGCACATGAGATGGCAATATTTTCATATCCATTCATGTAAAACAGCAGTAAATATGGTCTCAGACGATCACCGTGATTGGTTTATTCATTCATTTTGAGCAACACGTTTGTTGATTATTTTCCAGGGTCTCTTTCTTCTTCATCTATGAGCCTCTACTAGGAAGGAGACAAGAAGACAATTCTTCCTATCAAGAAGACAATCGATGAGGCTGGAGTGATGACTCTGCAGTTAAGAACAGAACACTTGTTGCTCTTGCAGAGGTCCTGGTTCAATTCCCATCACAAACTATTGAAACCTCAGTTTAGGGGAATCTAACAGACATGTGCGAAGTGCACATACATGTATGCAGACAAACTTTTCATAAACATCAAGTAAAATAAATAAGAAAAAAAACTCCTTAGAAGACCATATGTGAAAACCTGGTTCTTGAATCCTTTTGTAGGATTTTTCTGGTCAACGACCACATCATGGTTTGTCAAAGAAAGGACCAATATCCCTTTTCATTTCACAAGCCTCAAAGAATGTAAGGAGTCTAAGAGATGCTCAATGAGTTTGAAAGAATATGCAGGTCTCAGTGTGGTGCACACTGCAATTTTTAAAAGGAAAGGGAAGAGCACCTAGCTATATGCAATAGTTCATTATGGCAATTTTTGGGGGGGGAATTGACAGCTAATAAGAAGGACATTGTGAGCCCCAAAGAGATTAGCATAGTCCACCCTGTTTCTGTACTTGGAGAGGAATACATTTCTGCTTCTGTCAAGATGGAGTAATGCTCTGCTATAAAACACAGAGCACAGAACATGAGGACAATACTTTGTCAGAATCTAGGACCTCCGGAAATTATTATAAAAATGATCCCCTAAAGAACACCACCACCAAGTGAGGCCTACTCCAGGCCCTCTGCAGGTCAGTCATCAACACAAGGAGAAAGAAGTCTGGAAGAATAGACTCTAAAGTTAGAACTGAGCAAGGACTTAAGCATAATGGCAACTAGAAAACAGAAACCAGAGGAAAAACAAAGAAGACCTGAAGAGTAGTCATCAGGGACCTGATTACTACATACAGAACCACATACATAAGTCCCCGAACTATATACATAAACCTGGTATTTTGTCAGGAGCCACTTATTGTTCAGCAAATGCCTAAAAATATTCTTGTATTTTCTCTGAGATGTAAGTAAATGAAGATGCTTTGATCCATGTTGAGTGTTGCCTTTATAATCATCAAAATCTACAAAGAACCAAGAGGTCTCTTAATAGGTGAATGGACAAAGTTGGATGCATTGGAATATTATTCTGTGCTAGAATAAATGAACTACCAAGTATAAAAAGACACGGAGGAACTTGCGGTGCACATTACGAGGTAAAAGGAGCCAAGGTGAAGGCTAAATATCGTAATATCCTTTTGCATGGCATTCTGAAGAAATCACAAATCATGGAGGCAATAAAAAATCAGTGTCAGACAGAGCCATGGCAAGAGGAAGAAAAAAGGAGGTACACATGGGGTTTTATGCAGCGCAAGCCTTCTGCAGGAGCTATGAGAGTGGATGGGTGTCATTAGGCATTTAGCCACCATCAGGATGGAAACCTCATATAATCTATGGGTTTGGGGAAATGTGTAATGTGGCAATATAGGTACATCAATCTAAAAAGGAGTGAAGGCTGTTGATCACAGGGAAACCAAAGAAGTTCATGGGGTGTACTTTTCTGCGACTATCAATTTTGTTTGCAAACCTAAAATCTGCCGACCTTCATAGTAGTCTCTAAATATCTAAAACTCCAAGGCTTGAAAGTGAGGAAATCATGAGCACTGTGAAGGATCAAACGTCCCTGAATGGATGAGAGAACTCCATCAGTGTTAGAGCTGGCGGACAAAGTCACTGAAAGAGCATTATACTGGATGCACTAGAATACAGTCTCTATTCCTTATGGTCACAAAGTTAAGAAGAGGCACAGGTGATATTTCAAAGTAATTCAACTGCTAGAGATTAAAAAGGCAAACAAAAGTAGGAATACTATACTGGAAGAGACCAACAATAGAGCTGGCAGTGAGGAGCAAGAGTTTATTGAGGATTAAAAAAAGAAGCGAAAGAAAATGCACCTCAAGAAATATGGAAGGGAGTGTTTTAAGAAACAAATGGAACCAGTGAACCGAGTGGGGGTCATATGGCTTCAGAGACTGGACTTGTTCTACCCTCTCAAGACATCTGTATGCCCTACATACATAGGGCCAGTGACTTCTACTGGCTGAGGGGAGACTCGGGATTGCAGCTACTCTAGAGCCCAAGGCGGGAAGCATGTGACAACACGGGGGTGATGGTGCCCTTCTCTGTGCACAGATTGGATCTGCACTGACCCACATGAACAGGTGCCCTGAGCACCTGTCCACGCCCCCTGCTCCAGCTGAAGAGATGGACACCTAGGAGGAAACACGGCGGGGACAGAGGACAGGTTTTATACAACAATCCTTGTAAAATCCCAACACAATCCAAATTTAGCGTATCAGTGTATCCCAAGCCATCTGAAAACCCAGCATCTAACTAAACATAAAATAAAATTTTCACTATACTCACTGCCTCCTACAAAACTCTTTTCCCATGAAAATAGCCTATATTAATATCGTAATTACGTCAATGACTTTTCATTTATTCTCTCTCTCTCTCTCTCTCTCTCTCTCAGAAAACAATCTTTGCTCCCTATTCTCTCTGAGACCCTGTGGCAGAGTTTTGTGGCCCAGGGTGTGTGCAGAGAAATACTCCAGTTGCTGGCACCAGACACTTGGCACAAACCCCATCACCATGAGTCCGTTCACTTGTTAAACTAAGGGATAGCCTAGAATGACCTGTCATGACTCCCGTGGCCAGGAGGGACAGCAGCAGATTATCAGTCTCCCATGGCCATGCTGCTTTCCTTATTCACCCCAGCCTCTAGAAAACAGGCCTCCTCTGTCAAATCCAGTTTGTGTGTGGGACTCAGGAGCTGGCCACACTCTGGAGAGAGTCAGGTAGGCCATGACACTCGGAGTACTGCATTTTGAATAATTCAATTGTGAAAGACCTTGGCAGAGACTTCACCACAGAAGGAGTGTGCTGACCCCAGAACAGACTCTCTCACCTACTTACCCAAAAACTCTGAACTCAGGCTTGGTTCCACTCCATCCCAAGCATGATGCTCAAGTCCCTTGTCAATCCTGGGAGGTCCTCCTATCCCACCTTAATTATTTTACCTTTGAACCAGTGTTAGTAACAGTCAGGGATTTAACACATGCGAGGGCTTAAAACTGGGCGTAGAATACAACAAATCGTTAATACTACTATAATATTACAGTAACTAATAATAACAGCAATATTATTATGGACATTATTATTTATTAATATTTCACATCCATCAAGATAGGGACTAGATACAGCACATAAAATTATCTAGGATCACATACTTTATTATACGCTAAAGGTATAATTCATCCAACCCAATTGAGACAAATCTGGTCGGTACTCACTGCACACTGGAAATTGTTGACTTATAGACTGTTTCCTCTGGGCCACTGATAAGGTTACAAGAATCTTCAGACACTTCACACCAAAAAGAGCATGCAGAGCTGAATGAATGTATGTGTGCACGGGTACCTCTGGACGTGGTCTTACAACAAGAGTGCCTCACTGAACACCCCAAGCTGTCCATCAAAGATGAATGCCACTGTCCAAAGGGTGTCTGGGGAAAGATGCAGAGGACCTTTAGCCCTTACAAAGGGTCCTTCTGAAATTCCAGGACAGGCTATATAATAGGAACCACCCTTAGCACAGATGATACTGAGAGCAAACTCTGAACGTTCCTACCATTCAAGAACCTTTGAGATCCAATAGGCTGGTAGCTCAACGAAGGGGTTCCTGGTAGAAACAGGACATCAACTGTGGTTGCAGACTGCAACATCAACCATGAAGAAGAGGAGAACATGCTGGCTTCTCTTCTTCACTCTACCATAAGTGGACACTTCAGGGCTGGCTTAAAACATAAGACAGGATGAGAGGCTGTGTTCCACATATTGCAAAGATTAGGAATACCTCCTGCACTGAGACCTTTCTGGGACCCGAGGATAGCATTACAGTGTGAATAATGAGAGAAGTGGGGGGACATGGAAATGATAGGGCTAACTATCACTGCCAGGGTGAAAGTAAAGCTTATTTGAGATTTAAAATGGCCACTCTTTTGTATCTGAAATCACAGGAATCTGATAAAACATGACCAGGGCTCTGCTGCTCTCAAACAGCGTTCTACCCTTCATATTGTGGGCTTTTTATCTGCCAAGTAAGACATTCAGGAAGGGCACTTACAGTTCCTTCAGCTCTACCATTCTGAAAATTAGCGGGGGAAAAATATCACGACAATTTTCTACATAAAAAGGCCGAACATTTCCCTCAATCTCAGCCACACTTGCCAGACTTATACTATCACAAAGCTAAAGCAATAGAATCCAATCTAATGAGTTTTTACAGCATGAGAAAATCTTCAGCAGAGGCCCAGTCTCTGCCCACAGCTCTAACAGTTGAACAGAATGCTAGCCCTCGCCAACTGACACCGAAGTGCAAGCTTCAAAAACAGCAGGGAAGTGAAAATGAGGATCATGTGACACATCTTAAATAATCACTAACTATGGGAGAGAAAAACTGACAAAATTAAAATTTCACATAAATAAAACTGAGCTGTCTCATTATATAAATAAGAGCACAAATTTTAAAGGAATTCAATCTGAATCTCATTTAGTTCTCATTTAGTTACATATTAAAAATCAAGACAATGCCACACGTAACTTAAAAAAAATAAACCGAAGAGATGGAGACTGTGAGATCACAGAGGAAACAGACTTGACTGAGGGTTAATGGTAACCCCACTCCATCTCCTGAAGTTGAGGTGTTCGTTCTATACGCTTTTCTTTCTAGGTTGTTAACAATGGGTTCTGCACTACTTCATGTATTAGTGATATGTCTCATACACTAAGTCCCAGTGTTTGCTCCAATCTACCATGTGGCAACATCTAGAAAACAATCCTTGACCAGCCAATTGACCTTGCCATTTATCTTTATTTAGAACTCTCAGAAAGCTTGAAGTGCTCCCACATACAGCGGGGGTTCATTCAAACATGAACACAGGACAAGTCAGGGCACAAGTTTCCCTTCAAAGGGTTCCTCGGATTTTCTCATCAGCATGAAACTTGAAGTTCCTACTGCTGATGAGACTCTTAAGCCAATACCAAAAGCTAAAAGCATGGTCCTTGACGTCTAAGAAGGTCATAGTCCAATGAGGAAGGTCGGAGACACTGACAGTTCACTGACCCAGGAAAGACAAAGGGATGGAGAGAGGGTTTCTTCACAGAGAAGTAAACCCAGCAGTGGAGTACCCATGGGAAGAAAGTTCAGTTTGTTCGACTAACAAGGTACAGAAGGATCAAGAGCCAGGAGTAGGCATTTTCCTGGTTCCTAGTTTCAGGTAGCGTGCACCTCTAATTCCAGCACTATGGAAGCAGAGAATCTCTGAGTTCAAGGTCAGCCTGGTCTACAGGGTGAGTTCCAGGACAGCCAGGGTTATATAGAGAACAAAGAGAGAGAGAAGAAGAAGAGGAAGAGATACTACCATCATAGGTAATGGAATAAGGCAGAAGAAAGGTGCAGTGAGAAGCGGAAAGTTCTTGCTGGTGCTTTCTCCATTGTGTAATAGAAAGCAGAGGCACTTCTGTGTGGAAGGGAGAAAAGGATGATTGACAGACGGTCTGCCATGCAAGCTCTAAGTTGGAAATTCTTGGTGAACTGAACTGTCTTGCCTTAAGACAAATTTTTCTCTTGTGCTAAAGGGAAACTTTTCTCAGACACTGGTAAATTGTTTTGTGGTAAGGAGCCATATAACAAAGCAAGCTAAGTGACTGTGTTTAACAGAATGTAGCCATGGCTACGGGATCAACCTGATGTCAACTTGCCCACTGCCCATCATGGAGTTCAAGAAAAGTCTCTATATTCCAGGTCATGGGACTAAATTCACAGTCACAATTAATTACATGGCTGCATTACTTCCCAGCATCGGACCCATTGCTATAAGTGTGCCATGTCTCCCTCAAGAATTTTCTCCCCATCCTCCCGTGGTTGACCTACATGGCTGCTCACTCTTTTTGCACTCTCTTTCTTCACTGTCACATAAAGTATCACAACTTTGCCACTATACCAACATGCCTGAAGCAATCCACTTATAATGAGAAAAGGTTTAATTTTTCCCGCCTCTTAGAAAAAGGCTGCAGACCACAATCAAGCAGATTCATTACTTTAGGCATCCATTCAGGGTATCAGATTACTTTAGGTATCTGTGAGGGTCCAGGAGCATGTGGTAGAGCAAAACTTCTTATGTCATCACCCAGGAACTCAAAGAGAGGAAGAAGGGAGCTGGGTTCCCACAACTCCATCCCAGTCAATTCCCACAGTGACATAAAGTCCTCCAAGCAGGCTCCAGCTCTGACAAGGCTCCATCACCTCCCAAAAGTTCCAAGTGGCCAAAGTCTGTAACATGAGCGCCTATGGTGGACATTCAAGATTCAAACTATAGCACAAGGCCTCAGATTTTAAGCTTCTGTTCTGCCATCCACTAGCATCATACCTCATATGGTCTTTCATTTCTTGACTTGCCAACATAACTATCCGGAAAAAAAAAAAGGATTCCATTCTTTGGTGCTCAAAAAGCACACCACAGCTTCACTTTACTTCAGAAGAACGTCATGAAGACAGCAAAGAAATATATGAGATCTCCTCCCATCTCTCCCTGCCATTCCTGATCCACAGGCTCCTCTGTTAGTTGGTTTCTGTGCACGCTGCACTGCTGTGTGCTAGCTCCTAATGATTCTTCTCAAGGAACACTGCTCTAGGCATAATGCAGATTCACAAAGATCAACTGAATGCCACTTCCAAGTAAAGCCTCCCCTGGCTACCAGAGTATTCACCATAGGACAAATAATAAAACCAGAGACAGCTATTAGGGATCAAGCTGAAAATCAGAAAAGTAAAACAGCCAGGCACTAGAAGTCTTACCTCTACCAAGGCTAGGTGACTGCAGACTGAGCCTTGAGCCTCCGTATCCTCTGTTTTATATTCCCCTCTAGTCCAGGGATGAAAGGTGTGAGCCTCCACCACCTGGACCTGTTTCTGCACTGCTTTTGTGTAGCCCAGAGTGGCCTTGAACTCAGAGATCCATCTTCCTCTCCTTCTCAGGTCTCTGAGGTAGTTAAAGACTCAAGAGTTATAGTTTTCATTGTTTACGAAACCCAGATAAGAAATTCAACAAAAGAAATGTAAAGAATATAAGGTTGAGAGATATCGAAAGATAGTTTTGGATGGTAATGCAATTTGTGACAGAAAGTAAACTAGGCATAAAACTTTGGTCTTACCAAGAATGGATGATGGAATATTTTCTCTGAATTTGTCAAATGCAAATGGAATAGACAATGTTGATGTACGTATTGTCTGTATATACAATCCACACCCTATTGCCTCCAGTTCTCATAAAGGTCTTGATGTGGAGAAGAAGTTCACTGCCAGATCCAGGTTTCAGCTCCCCACCAAAGACTGTCCTAACAAAGTCCTGCTCCTCTGAGCTTTAGATCTCCAAACGCTTGGTGTTTAGCTGAATGACAAAGTTACCTCTTTGTACAGAGTGAACTGGGTTGGGCTTATGAATGGGCTATCAGTAATTTTCATAAAAGTGTATCATTACCATTTCTTGCCCTGAGCTTGGCTACATGTAATCATGTACAAAATCAATTTTGCTTGATTGCAAATGAGAGCTAATCAGCCCATTTGAACCATGGTTGGCTGGACCTCTGCTCCTAGTTAGTTGCACAGAAGGCTGACTTTTTACAGATCTTTGTTTCCGAAAGACTTCAGGTTAGTATTCTCAATGGGGTTTCACACCTGAGTAGTGCCATTCTGCAGCATGGTATGTCCCAACCCATTTAGGTTTGTATTTCTGCAACATGAAATAGCCCAATAGCCTAGGTCTCACTGTGCTCTCTAAAACTGGACCCAACATACTGTTAAACATAAAATATTTTTAAAATCTACCGTTGGAATAGCTTTGGGGGTTTAAAAAATTGCATCTGGTCATCACCATCCCTAAAATACAAACGAAATCATAAAACTAAGACTCTTGATCCATTATCACCATCTAGTTCCAGGGTCTAGAGGTTTCCACATGACACCAGTTGGCCAGAGAAGCATCTCTGGCCTCCAGGGAGTCAGAATTGCTTTGTGTCTTGGCTCACTCAGGATGCTTGTGCTAACAGTGCCACAGGCAGATTAAATCCCAGCATCCCTTCCTAGGCTGAAATGGGATGCCACAGAATGTCTGGCTACAGCATGGCCATAGCATGCAACGGGCATGGTATGCTTCTGGGAAGCAGGCTGTGTTAAAGATGCTGCTTGACAAACTGACGTCAAAGAGGCAATAAATATGCCATTGGTTCCTGATGCTGGAAAATTCTTCCTGACATGAGAATGGTGTTTTTCTCAGGGACATTGAATAAAGGCGTTTCAGCATATTTCAGGGGGCTGCTTGAGAGAGCCCCTCCCCCCACTACATGCCTTAAAAAGCCCACTGTCTCCATTCTGTCACTCATAACTCTATGGAAGGAAAAGTTTCTGGTTTCTTGCAGGGGCTTCCAAGTTCTTTGAGCACAAGGACCCTGTCTGTGCTGTTGATCGTTATCCTCTCATGCTGCCAGCAGAGTTCCTGACATTTGTGGTTACCTGATAAAATGAAGAATTCTGCAAAATGCTCTGGTTTCCCCATCACAAGCACCTCCACTTTCTCTGTCATCTCTTCTCTTTCAAGGATGGGATACAACAACTATCAGGCATCAACAGCTGTGCTCCGGATTGAGGAATGCAATCAGAATACAGAACTGTGTAGAAACTTTGAATATAAAATCAGCAGAGTTCCATTTTCATTGGTTCAGCTCAGAGAGTATGGGGCATGCCTATCATATTCAGAGCACTTACAGTTTACTAGGAAAGGTGCATCTGTAAAACTACCATCAATAGATATAGTTACATATAGAAAGTACCTAACAATTCAGAAAGAGGGGCCTTCTCAAGAAGATCAAAATGTAAGAGATATGCAAATACTTTAGGTATATCTTATTAAACATTGCTTGCTTTAAAGCTATTTTGAACTATTTTACATTTTCATGCTTTAAACAAATCAAAATTGATTGCGACCAGTAGAAGAGTAAGAAATAATTCCAGTATCAACCTTAAATCTCCTGAGTTCCAAGTGAGGCCAAGGAATTTTCATTACTACTTAAAACCAGCTCTCTTCATTTCCTTCAAGGCCTTGCTGACATCTGAATGCTTCTGATCTCTCCAACATGTGTGCTGGAACTAAACCCTGCTGCACCATGAGGGTTTGGAAATGCACTCAGAATGCATTTCCTATACTTTCCGGTCCTCTAATTCCAGGGCTCAGGGAAGTAGATTCATTCTCCTCTATTCTTCGCCATTCAAGCACATAGCATTCCTACCTTAGAGAGGACACAACACCCAAGGTGCAACCTTGGATGCAGAGATCAGGCCCACACCAGACACTTAACCTGCCATCACATTTATCGGATTTCCCAGTCTCGAGAACTGGGAGGAATGAGTTTTTGTTTTTTATGACATTATCCCCAGTCATTATATTATAGCAGTAAAAAAAAAAAAAGACTAAGACAGTGCCAAATTTGTACTTCTGATCACAGTCTTCATGAACACAGAGGCTCTTTGATGCTATGAAATACACAGCCACAGAGTCAGCACCCTCATCAGCTTGTATCCAACCAGTGCCTGTAATCAACTCAGCTACGCCACCACGGTGAGCAATACTAAAAAATGCAAACCTCAGTTAATGAGCTCAATTCCACAGGCGTACATATTTTAAAATATG
This sequence comes from Ondatra zibethicus, assembly GCA_004026605.1. NCBI lineage: Eukaryota > Metazoa > Chordata > Mammalia > Rodentia > Cricetidae > Ondatra > Ondatra zibethicus. The sequence goes on along the minus strand of PVIU01000190.1, from coordinate 199,018 downwards.
TTGTAAATGGTAAATATGTTGCTGTTGTTCAGTACCCATGGGAGAAGTTCTAAAATCCCTTTCAGGTATTTCAATCCATAAATGTTCAAGTCCTTTCTATAAAGTGAAATCATGTTAGCATGTATAAACCTTACACAGCTTCTACTTTAATACCATGTACACCGTGAGTGATACAAAAATGGCAGTAATGGTTGATTATTTAGGTCAGTGGTTCTCAACCTTCCTAAAGCTGTGACCCTTTAATAGAATACCTCATGTTGTGGTGACCCCCAACCATAAAATTATTTCATTGCTACTTCAAAACTGTAATTTTGCTACTGTTATAAATTATAATGTAAATACCTGATGTGTGATCTCAAAAGGGTTGCAACCTACAGACTGAGAACTACTGACTTAGATAATTATGATAAGAAGTTCAGAATAGATGCATTTTCCCCAAATATTTTATATTTAAAGTTGGTTGAAATCATAGAGGTAGAAGCTATAGATGGGATATTATTAATCACCCAATTCATACAATTTTATAAAATTGGGGGGGATGGTTTGAGACAAGGTTTCTCTGTGCAGCCCTGGCTGTCCTAAAATTACGCTGTAGACCAGGATGGCCTCAAACTCACAGAGATTCATCTGCCTCTGCCTCCTGAGTGCTGAGATTAAAGGTGTATACCACCACAGCCCAGCAATTCGGTTAATTTTTTAAATTAACTTTTAAAAAGCACAAGAGAAACGTACGTCGCTCTTATTTTCAGACAACTTAAAGCGTGACTGGGAAGATGAGGCGAGAGCAGAAGAGTGGAGAGGACGGTCGCATGGCAAGGGGCTGGAAGAAGAAGGTTAAAGCTGTAGAAAGCGAGAGAAGGGAGGATTACAATGAGCACAGTCAAATGCAAGGGGCTGGAAGAAGACGACGACGACTAAAGTGGTAGAAATTGAAAGAAGAGAGACGACTAGCAGACTAGCAATGTCACAAGACAGGAGGAGGCCTGGGGATTATTTTCAGGACAGGGAAAAATAAGAAAGTTTCTCTCCACAGGGTAAAAGACCCTGAGGGAGACTGGAAACACCAGGCATGTGGAACATACATGAGGTGGGGAACAGAAGCTGTCTTCTCCATCTCGAGGAGGGAAAGAAAGACATGGGTAGACATACGGAGTAGAGTTTCCATCTATACCATAAAACATTCTGCAATCCTCAGCAAGGAAAGTAGTTCTACTATGGAATTACTTAGGCGAAAAAGAGTCTCTTCCACAGTCCCTTAGGCCTTGGCTTTCATAGACACTTAGCTATTCTTGGTAGTCAACTTGACTATATGTGGAATGAACTATAATCCTGAATTGGAGGACACATGTGTAAGAGATTTTTCTGCCTGGTTTGAAGTAGGTGATTCTACTTCTAGTCCAGACCTTTAGGGTCTGAAGACATACATCTTTGAGGTCTGAAGACATACATCTCTGATCCAGAACTTAAGGCTGGAAAAACAGCCTTGGCTCTTGAGGCGAGAAGACACACCTTTAAGCCAATTATTGAGGTGGAAAGTCATACCTTTAACATGGGCCATACCTTCTTCTGGAAAGCTATGTAAGGACACAGAAGGGGGAAGTGTTTGTTCTCTGCCTGCTTACCCTCACCTTGTCAGCATATCCATCCTTTCACTGGCATTAGAGCCTCCTTTGGAATCCTAGCACATCCAGAACAACACCTAAGACAAGAAGCCTTGTGGAACTGAACAACTACTAGATTCTTAGACTTTCTCTTCAGAGCTAGCCATTGTTGGAATAGCTGGACTGTGGCCTGTAAATCATGCCAAGAAATCACACATACACATACACAAAGACACACACACACAGAGTGAGAGAGAGAGAGAGAGAGAGAGAGAGAGAGAGAGAGAGAGAGAGAGTCATTCCTTAAGTTCTATGAATCTAGAGAACCCTAACAGAAATCCTATGCATACTAAACGTCTGTGAATCAAGGAGCCCCCATAGTAAGAGTTACTTAACTCGGAGACAAGGAAACTGATAATGAACGAGGAGAAGGCAGATGAGTATCAGGCACCGGGATGTAATTCCAAGTTAATCGAGAGGGTAGTGTGGCCATACATCAAGAAGTCCAGCTCTGAAGCTTTGAAATTATTCAGGTTTGCTCCCTATGGTCAGAACAGACCTGAGCAGAGCCAGGGGACATCTGAAGATGAGTAGAGAGGCTATTGTTTACTTTAGGACTAGTTTAGAGTCTAAGCCCTTATTTTGCTGTTGGTCAATCCATCTTCCATTCTAGAAATTGGGAAGTTCTGAGAAACTAAATTTTGTTCTCTTGAAAATGGGTTTTTAGTAATAACTAAATAGGTAGAATTTTTTTTAGGGTAAATTGATCTCTTTTTTAGTTACCAGGCTTGCAATGGAAGTAATGAAATGCACGAAACTTCAACGCTGTAACCCCTCAGTGGCTTAAGGAAGATGATGCACTGTACCAACACTATGAATGGATAAAAAAGTCAAAGTCCATTGGGTGGATAAATGATGGGTGGATGAATGCTGGTTGGGTAGATGGGTGAGTGGGTAGAAGCCAGCATAGCCATCTTTTTCATTAACATATGCCCACTTCTTGAAGACTTTCTAAAAAGAGACTTCACAAAAGAATATTACAACCAATGTTTAGAACAAGCCCAAATACAACCTAAGAACCTTTCTGGACTGTGGGGTGATGTTCTATTTTTCTGTGGCTGTGAACAACAGACGTCTTGTGTCATGCATCATTACCAGCCTGGTCCAGAAAACCCCAGTCTCCCTAAGGGAATGCCCAGCTGTCTTCTGCAATCTTCCTTTTACTGAAGGACATCCAACCACTCACGAGAAGACCAAAGATTTCTAGTGTGTTTTTCACAGGCTCTGAGATCTTAAATCTGTCCACAGAAGGAGGGAGAAAGTCACACAATCCTAATCTTACCCCATCTGCAAAATAATCACTTACACTGAAAAATGTCCTAGATCAGCCTCTCTGATTTATTACACCTTCCTAGAAAGCCATGATTTAGCTCATTTGCTGTTTCTACATAGGGATTGTCCTAGTTAGGGTTTCTATTGCTATACTAAGACACCATAGCAAAATGTATCATGGAAAGAGAAGGATATGTTTCATCTTACAGTTTATAGCAGATCATCTATGGAAGTCGGGGCACGAACTCAAGGAACTAGAGGCAAACAGGAGGTGAGGCCATTGAGGAGAGCTGCTGATGGATTTGCTCTCCATGGTTTCCTTGATCTGCTTTCTTATAGCACAAAGACCACCGACCCAGGACGGATTCTACCCACAGTGAGCTGAGCCCTCCCACATTAGTCATGAATCAAGAAACTACACCACAGGATTTCCCACAGGCCAATCTTAGGGAGGCATTTTCTCAGTTGAGGTTCTCTCTTCCTAGATGACTCTGGTTTGTGTCAAGTTCACAGAAGACTAAGCAGCACAGGACTATAGTTAGCTGTCAATGAAGAGATAAAAAAGAACATGATATTCCAGAATATACTTTTCTATAGTTTGACTTCCTCTAGCAGCATGAAATAACTTTGAAATAAAGCAAGTGAGAGCAAGAGGGGGGGGGAGGGAGGGAGGGAGGAGGAAAGGAGGGAGAGAGAAAGACTTTTAGACTGATTTACACAGCTGCCTAATTAAGACAAAAACCATCTGACCACTCCCCCTCTCCCTCTTTTTATTTTATTTTTTCTCTTTTTTTTTATAGCATCTTATGAAGTGCAGCTCCTGTCTAGAACATCCTGCTATGGAGACTCCATCTCCTCCCTATGTCCCCTTACCCAGTTCTAATGTCAGTCTCTGTACAGCTAGCTATGCATCTCATCCTTCCCACTTTTAACACTTTGTTGCTTGATCTAGTGTTTATCTTTTGCTACACAGTAGGGTGATTATATAACTGACCACATTCCTCTTTAACAAGATAAAAAACAAAAGATTTCCCTTTTGTTTTGGTAATGAAAGTGGGGACCATTATAAATGCAGGGTAAGATGCTCTATTAGTTTAATAACCTACATATATGAAAACTAATAATAAGAATATAAAAAACAGTAATATTCCTTGTACATTAGTTCTTCAAAAGAAGCGAGGTAAGTCCAGAAGTAGAGAACTACTGGCCTGTGTTTAGGTAATGGGTATTTTCAAATTAATCTTCACCAAAAATGTCCTCAGAAACAGAAAATTAGCATTTCAGTTTCTCTTATATCCCCCGCCCTCCCTATCCTGTAGAAACGGCTCCTAGCAGTTAGTCGAAAGGAAGCTAAGGGAATGAAGTCTTCAGTCACAGTGGGTCGCTGGGTCTTGACTAGAGGAAAAATTATGGGAATTTCGAACTTCTCTAAATGAGAAGATGCTAGAGTCCCCATCAAGGTGGAGGCCAAAAAAAACCCCATATTCTGTGATTTGTACACTTAGTCTACATGGAGCTTACTTCATGAAGAAATGCATATTTTTCTTCCTATCACTAAATTTAGATAGGAGTGTTAAGACAAGAGAGAAGCCATACCTTCAGGTATTGCCAGCTATATAAGGCACCTGATGTATGACAATGTGGAGCCACAAGACAAACACGTGTTCCTTTCAGAAATACCTTCCTCTACAAAAGGCTGCATGGCTAACAACAACAACCATTGGGTAAATTCCTTTTCTTAAGAAGCAATGTCATCTAGTCATCACAAGAGAGCTTTGGAATACGAGAAATTTAGCAAAGAAGGCAGGTTTGGTTGCATGAGAGAAACACAAGGGTATTCAAGAGAATAAAAGGTTTACTGATCGCCAGCAGACAGTGGAACCACAGTTGACTATGGATGGAGCATTATGCTCAAACCCAAGAGAGTTACAGCTGCAATAATGTGATTCTGTAAAAAAAATTATTTCTTCCTGTTTCCCTCTAGTTTCTGTCACTCCCAATTTCAATTAAAGTTTTACGATATTACTAAAGTATAAACTGCGTAGTTTGTTCTGCCCACATCAATTATAAATTCATTTGTGGGGGGAAAAGAAGAGAACTCAATCAGTCATGGTAATTTAAAATATTAAGCAAGTAGCTGTCAAGAATGACTTCCCTGAAGGAAAAGGAAGTCTCCTTTAGTTAAATTATAGAATAATTTATAGAAAATTAAAAGTAGCAAATGGATTCTCAATACCTTGGGGCCATAGGGCTCAGGGAACAGTGGTATTTTGTATTTCTGCATTGTAAGCGCCTATTTCCTCAGAAAAGATACACTCTGCCTTCGGCTAATACCACCAGTGAGCTGAGCCTAGTTCCAGCTGCTGGCTCAGGGCTTCAGAAGTCCACCATGGCTGGAAAAATGGTGCTGCTGCAAATTGTTTCACTCTGGATCTTTGATGATTATGAGTCAAATGTTAAATATGAACAGAATTCCACTCCCTGTTCACCAATCCCACTCAGATCTCTCAGGCAGAGTTCTACAAGCTGCATATAAGTTGGAATAGCTGCATATAAGTTGGAATACTTTCATACCACCATTGCCCTTCCTTTCTTCCCAGTGCCTTACATACCTGTGACTACTCAGGCACTATAAGGCTGGACAATTAAATATTACGTCTCTTGACATCAGAACTAACAGTTAGTAGAAATACTGTTCATTGGGCCATGCAGAGGGACTCACAGACCAGACAGAAGGATGCAGCTATGGGTAATCAGGATGTCAATCTTACCAAACCAACAATCACTCAGGAAGATGGGATCTCAACCTAAGAGTTGCCGCTATCAGTTAGTCCCATGGCCAAGTCTGTGAGCAATTGTCTTGACTGATGATTCATGTAGACAGGCATACCCCCACTGTGGACATCACCATCTCTGGGCTGTTGAACCTGGTCTGTGTAAGAAAGCGATCTGAGCACACGCCAAGGAACAAGCCAGCAAGCAGTGCTCCTTCATGATTTCTGCTTTAGTTCCTATTTGAGTTGTTGGCCTCATTTCCCTTAATGATGGATTGTAATCTGGAAATTTAAACTTAAAATAAACTCTTTTCTCCCCAAGCTTCTTTTAGTCAGTGTTTTATCTCAGCAGCAGAATAACATTAGAACACATGACCAGATCCAATAATGCTACTAAATCAAAAGCACAAAGAGATGGCTTAGCATGGATTATAATCAACTTAGACAAGGTCCTATAAGCGTAATTTCACTTACTCAAAACAAATGTTTGCCTCATTAAAGATGGAATCAGGCTTAGAAACAGATACAGAATTGAAATCAACAGAGAAAAACCAGTATACACCTTTAACTTAGGCTAGGCAAAAAGAATCAGAGAAGGTCCCAGTTCATCAGATGATTCAGTCTTGGGATCCTTTTTGGTCACTATGACTCTGATATTTTTTTCCCTTACCAGGGCATACTTAGGCAACAATCACCCCACAGAACTCCCTGCTTGAGAACAAACCAGGGACCAAGTATGAGAATCCCCTTCTTATTTCAAATAGTGCCAGTGCGGGACCCTCTGAGACACTCTATAAACTTAGCTAGATAAAAAGTCCTACAAGGACTTTAAGAGCTACATTGCCACTTCCCATGAAACATGCAAAGATTCATGCACAAAACCTCAACAATGAACTGCTGTCCAAAGAGAGTGTTGAAATAAAGAAGAGCACTCACCAGCACAACAGAAAAAAATTTTAGGATAAAACTGAAATCCATTCATCTACGAGGAGCCAGAAAAACCACCACCTTGTATGAAAAAAGACGATCAATAATGCCAATATCAGAATAAATTTGGTAATTTAGAAAGCAGAGGTATCTTTTAAAAGATATTTACAGGGCTGGAGAGATACCTCAGTGGTTAAGAGCATTGCCTTGCTCTTCCAAAGGTCCTGAGTTCAATTACCGGCAACCACATGGTGGCTAACAACCATCTGTAATGAGGTCTGGTGCCCTCTTCTGGCCTGCAGGCATACACACAGACTGAATATTGTATATATAATAAATAAATAAATATTTTAAGAAAAAGCTATTTACGGATATCCATTATAAAAATGACTCAACAATCAATTATTAAGTTCTCTTGAAACAAAAAAAGAGAAAACTTCAAGTAAAGATATGGAAGCTATAAAAAATGTTATAAACTAGAAAAATGATAGAAATTTAAAGGTTTACTCTAACGGGCTCAATGGTAAGGTGACGACGGACAAAATCGGTGTGAACAGAGTAGAAGTTGCCGAATCTCAACAACAGAGGCAATATACAGAATCAAATAGTTAACGGAGCCTTAGAGATTGGTAGACCAAGAATAAAAGATCCACTATTCATTATTAGAGTTCAGAGAAAGGAGTGAGATGAGCAAGTGTTCCAGCAATGATGCTAAAACTGCCCGAATTTGGCCAAGTATACAAACCTGCAATTTAAAAATGCACAACAAATCCAAACAAGATGACTCAAAACCCAATCTACATTAAAACAGTGTGACAGGGCAAGACAATGCAGAGGTTCCTCCATATTGTTTTCTTACCAAGGCCATTTAGATTTAATGAGAATTTGATCTCCCCTATGCAACATTACCTAACTCTATTCAAGGAACCTGAGGTCAAGGTGCTCCAGCTAATTTAGCTTCTGTTAAACTGCTTGCTTGCACAAAACCTACCCCTGCAGCTACTGAACGAGAGACCAGGACTTGATATCTCCCTTTTCTCAATACTGGGCACAACACTAGGGTCCTGAACACCTGAGTGTGGTACTAACAGGCTGAAATAAAGACTTTCAATTGCCTACAAACAATGTCTTAGTGGTCATCACTGCTGGGCTCTCCGTAACAATATGATTAAAAATTTCAAGACTAAAGATGAAGAAAATGTCCTGAAAGGAGACAGAGAAAAGAATGTACTATTTATAAGAACACCAAACCAAAGGACACTGAGATTTTACCCCAACTTTATTGAGGTATTGGTCATAGCAAAACTGTGTTTCTAGTCTACAGTTCACTGACTTATAAATACCTGAATTCACCATGACCAAACTAACTATGGATAATATTAATATTAATAATAATGATAAAACTACATCAAGGAGACCAGAATGGCGTGCTTTCAAACCAGAAAAGGGAAAGCCTCTTGATAGCAAATGTTACATGTAGAAAAATTTTTCTTCAGGAATGAAAGGAAGTTTTCCCTTTTAATTTTGTAATTTTCATAAAATACAGTAAAGAATCTAGTTTTAAGACAAGTATTGCTAGAAAAAGTCTTGAAACAGAAGGAAAACAATGTAAGAAATAATCTCAGATCACTAGAAAGGAGGAGGGATAAGCCAGAAAAGCAGGTGCACTGCTGCAAGCAATAGATTATACTTTTCCTCATGAGGTTGGTGATTAAAATTAAAACACCATCTGATATTCAGGATGATCTTTAAAAGTGGCAAAGGTAAACAGACTTAAATAGAAAATTTCTGTCCTTTACATGAAATGCATTTGAAAAGACACAAGCCCCAGAACAGTTAAAGCAGTAAGAAAAGTGAGAAATTCTTAGACTTAATATGATGGTATTAGTCACAAAGTGCTATTAGTCATTAATTAGTTCCAGTAATTAGAGCAATGGCGTGTTAATGGAGACACAGAACAGCTGAACAAAATAGGAGGGCGGCAAAGTAGATTCAGATAAATATGCTTGGCTGGCATGTGACAGTCCCCAGACCAATTCTATGAAGTTAGGCTTTAAAACAAATGGTGCTAGGGCCACTGGACAACCATAGACAATCAACCAACCAACCAATCAATCAATCAAATCAAACGAAAATATTAACTTGAACCTGAATTCAGACCTCACAGAAATGGAACTGAAAATAGGCCATGTGTTTAACTATAAAGCATAATGCTATGACTCTTGATACATGATCCGCAAAATACTAATATTTTTTCCTCATCAGAAACAAAACTTTTCTTGGCCAAAAGTTCATGGGAAGAGGGTGAAATGCAGAGAAACTGGGTAAGAGTTCTAAAATCACCTGGGGAAAAATATACAGAAGATAAAAGACATTCAACAATAATCACAATAACTATCCAATTAGAAAATGAGAAGGCATGAATAGTGATTTTACTGAAGATTACAGAAGGCAAATGGAAGGATGTTCAACATCACTTGCTGAATGTAAGCTGAAAAAGAATGTAAGTTAAAGCCTTAGTGAGACAGCTTTTTTTCCTAAGGGAATGGCTAAAATATGAAGTGATAACACCAAATGCTTGCAAGGATGTGGAAAAGTTGGATGACTCATAAATTGATGGTAAAAAAACTAAAAAATAGTTTTTCTCTGAAAAACTTTTTCTTAAAAAATAAACATAAAATTACAACATGACCCAGAAATCACACATTAGGCATTCACCCATGGAAATGGAAATTTTGACCACCCATAAAAACCTGTACACAAATGCTCATAGCAGTTTTCATGTCTAAGAGGTCAAACTGGAATCAGCCCACATGTCTTTCACCAGGTTACTGGTCAGATTAGCATACTGTGGAGCAGGCACACTGTGTATCATCACTCATAATTAAAAACTAAAATATAGATACACAGAAAAATGAATGGACCTCCAATAAATAATGGTGAGTGCAAAAAAGCCCATCATAAGAGGCTGCATACTTCAGAGTTCTGTTTATGTCACAGTTTTATAATGAAAGCATTTTAGCAAGGACAGATTTACTGGTTTAAAGAAAATTAAGGTCAGCATGGCTGGGGAACAAATGGGTGAGGTTATGAAAAGGAAAAGGAGAGATGATGATGTTATAAAAAATATTCAGCATCTTGAATGTTTTGCTGAGTACAAAAATCTACACATAAAAATAAGTGCACAGAAGCATACACATACACACACGTGTGTGCACATAGACACACACTCCCCCAAAACCAAAACCCAGATTATTTTTTCAAAATACTGGGAGAAATAGGCGAAGTATACAAGGGTTCTTTGTTTCTTACAAGTGAATATGAGTGTACAACGATCTCAATAAATACTTGACCTTAACCTGAAGTCACTGAATGGTGAATCCAGATGATATTTCTTCCATGAAATTAGTTTCTAGGATGGCATTTGTAGGAGACAGAGAGTAGGAATTTCACATTCATTCATTCCTTCTTTTTTCTTTCATTTATTCACAATATTAGAATCTCCAAGGAGGACGCATGTTGGAAGCATCAAACCAGCCCATTAGGAAATACTGATACCAGGTTTTATGTTTCAGAGGAATCCATCTGAACTGTCTCATGATGGGATTTGAGCTGAGTCAATCAGTGTGTGGGACATAATTCATCCCTAATACCTACGGTATTTTGCTGACTACAAGTTTATAATATTTGTATTCTTCATGCCAAGTAGGAATGGCCTGACACTCTGGATTGTCTATGCCAACATATCTCCATCCAGAATAGTCTTCTTCAACTACATAAAAAATTTAAATAGTACTTAACTTACAAGCAGCTAGGGATATAATTACTCTGAAGGCACACAGCTGGGGGGTTAACGTTCATTATCATGTAACCACACATGTTTATAGTGGTAAAAAAAAACACTGAGTCTCATAAAACTTAATTTCATATATATTGAATGACAGAGCTAAGCTTCTCATGGCCTCTGCCAATACAGGTTTATTCCTGCCAATAAAAATTGTTCCCAAATTTGAAGATCAGGCCTAATCAACAGGAGTTCTTTGTTTCAAAGTGAAAGAATTTTGCTTAGCAAGAAACTAGACATATTTCTGGAGCAAAACTCAGGGCTAAAGATCTTCCTAAGAATCTTTTGAGCATCATTCCCCAAGCAGAAAGTAGTTACCAGTATGTCAGTGGAAATATCAACTGCTGCAACATTTGAGTGGATGTGATGTTGGCAAAAAGGAAGAGTGGGGCCCAGACAACTAGAAGAAGAGACTTTCAAAGGTCTATCACCTATATGTTCAGCAGACAGCATGCAAACCAGCATGCCAGGAGGCATCTTTACGGTCAATGCTCATCCTAGCTTTGACTGTTTTTATTCCCTTCCAAGGCTCTTCAACGAAGATACCAAGAGGAGTCTCACCAGATGTCACGAGGCACTATCTCCACAGTGTATAAAGAGCACAGAGAGTTGAAAGGAAACCAAGTAAGTAAAGTAATTCTTTAAAAAAAAAAAAATCAAAGCCAACCTGGATGTAGTAGCTGAAATTATGTCTTCCTTTGAAAGCACAATATACTAGGGTGTAGTAACCCCAGAACTATAAAAGGTTCTGAATGCCATGGCTGTATCTTTATTTTCCATGTTTTACATGATGATCAACCAAATTACCGATACTTTCACGCCTGTTTTAATTATATTTTTCTGTGTTTGAATTGTTGCTTAACTTGAGTGTTGTAAATATTTTATGCAATTATTTTAAGGGGGATAAAATTTTGAGTGAGACTTCACATGTTTATGCCAATTCTCAGGGGACTAAAATCAGAGTTTAATAGCATAAAGTCAATGGGAAAACAGGACTCCCATTTGAAACTGTCCCTTAAGGCAGATCTGTCTTTTCCAAAAGTAATTTTGAAGGTGGGAAGTAATTTTTTTTTGTTAAATCATAACAGTTTGGGGTATACATGTTCAAAATGAAAGAAGATAGGTTAATTAAAATGAGTAGTCTATTTTAATGATAATAGCCTTTTGGGGGAATAGTGACAACAAAAAAATAAGTTTTCTTCTTCAAGGTGTGGCTGGAAGAGTTCAGCCCTCATTCATTTTCCTAAACCAAATACCCACAAAGAGGAGAGACTCTCATACAGGAGTTACTACGGTGATTAGCCTAAGGGCTCATCAGGAATAAAGACGCTTGTTTCCACTATTAACGGGTAAATCACTGTAACTTTCCGCTTTTGATTTTTGTGAATTCCCGTGCTAAAGTAAAAAACTATTAACAGTGTATTCACTCCCTCTGTAAAGCTTTGTACTCTAGAGCATAACCTTTCATTTAGATGGTGAAAAAAGCGCAGACTTCCAACAATCTTGGCTCTGACCAATTCTGATAAGGTCAAACATCATGATCCCACAGGAGGAGGCTCAAAAATTTCTCTCTCATTTAGTATGATGTGTGTGAAGATTTTTCCACTTGGGAACAAAATCCTTTGCAAACCCTGGCAGAGTATTTTCCCTATGTGACATGAAGCCAGCAGCTCCATCACTCAGCAAGGACAGCTGCCAGGGTAAACCATATCTTTCCTGGCTTCCCACGTGAGCCAGATGTTGGGGATTTTCTGGACTACAAGATCGTGGAGGAAAAGGGTTTTGCATTTCCTGAGCTCTCAGGCCATCTTTCAAACTTTGAAGATTTATAACTAGTCAACAGTATCATAAACTTGCCTGAAAATATCCCAGGAGAAGAACCCATTGACCATGTGTGGCCTGGTACCATTTGCCAGATCAGGATGTCTGTGCAGCTTCCTTCCCCAGCCATTCTGAGGTAAGCTGGCCAGGCAGGTGTGATCATTCATCTTATGAAGCCCACAGCACAGGGTAGTTTTACTCCTATTTCAAACACAGTTTATTTTCTAATTGATAGATACAAATTGAGTACTTGCTCCTCATAGATGTATAAAAGACAGAAGAATGAAAGTATGTCCATTTAACATATGTATGTGTAGCTATAAAATACCTCCCTAAACTTCTTTCACATATTTCCAAAGAATAAAGAATTTGAACATCTATAAATGACATTGTAAGCATGTATGTGTGTACATATATTTGCACTTTTAATAATTAAATATTCTTAAAAAGCTTTCTTGCTATCTAATTACATAAAATGTTCAGATAACAATTAATTTTACAGTTGGTCTACTAGTAAAAAAGCAGGTAATCTCTTAATCATGTCTTGCTTTGTTTCTGTGTTTAAGACAGGAGTTTTACCACATAGCTCAGATTTACTTAGAGCTCTCTGTGTGACCAACACTGGCCTAAACTTGCAATCTGCCTCCTTGAGTGCTGGGATTACAGGTGTAAGCCACGAGCTAGTACTAACTAGGATGCACCTACAGCCTCAAAAATGTTGGGCAAACACTGTAGCGTTGACCACACCCAGACCCAAATTACTTCCTACAATAAACAATTTGGTTTTTACTTAGCTTACAAATAGTTTCACAACCTAAAATACTGACTTTTCAAAACAATCTACTCCTGCCTGCAGTTTCCACCCTCCAATATACAAACAGAATCAATCAGCAAGTTAGTTCAAAACAGTTATCTAGATCTTACCCCTGGAGTTTCTGTACTTGAAAGGTCTAGGGTCAGATCTGAGAATTTGCATTTCAATCATTTTCATGGACTGAGCCACACTTTATAAACTCTGGGGAAAGGCAGCTGTGGGTTTGTGAAACTCATGCTGTTAAGGGTTTCCCACTATTGCTTAAGGGACAGATGCAGTGGAGGGTTTCCCACTGTGGTTTAGGAACTGACCACAGTGAAGAGTTTCCCACTGCAGAGACCCTTTTTAATCTTCCCTTTGAGAAACTAAAAGCTGCTTCAATTCCCATTTCTCAGCACCACCATGGCCTGACCTGTGCTTTGGGCCCTCTGATGCCAAAAACATTTAGCAAAGTTGTACTGCAAGAAAGTATGTGATACTAACACTTAGATCTTGAATTAAAAGTCATATTTCTTATTTACAACATGGAAAGCATACAAACACACAAAAAACTATGGCTGTATAAAAATTCTGCATTTTGTGTGAATGAATCACAAAATTGTGATCTCTACATTGTATAAAGTTGTACTGCCAGCAAAACTACTCAAGAATATTTAATTATCAGATTTAGCCTTTCCCTGAGGTTAGTCTATATTCAATTCATTAACATTCCTAAAATTCAAAACCCATTCCTTACATACTTATTTCTCCAACAATATAGTAGATAGAATATTAAGGGAAATCATTGCTGATATAGGACATCTAAACAGGTGGCTCAAATGTTTTCCAAAATAACACTTTAAAGATGGCTAACCTGGTAAAAGAGCAAGGGAATAGATTAAGAGGCATAAAGAAACTAGTCATGAAACTCAGTAAACAAGAGCTGACAAAACAGTCTTACTGTTCCATGCATGCTAGAGTTTGACTTCTAAGAGGCCAGTAGGAACAAACAGAGTATGGATCCAGTTTGAAAATTGCCTCCTGAACGAAACTTATAAAACTTGAAGGACGGATTTCCAAGTGAAAAAAGCAAGTGTAGTAGGAAAACAAAACAACTTGACCTACTGTGAAAAGACTGTAAGTCTCACCCCTGCTACAGGCAAAGTGGTCTTGGCTACCAGTGGCATGTTTTGGGGAAAGGCCTGTTGAAATTTCTACACACCGCTGAGCTTGTGCTCTGAACTCAAGTTCTTTTTGAGCTCTGAAACGGTACTACGATGATGCTTTAAAGTTATACAACTCCTTAAGCTTTTCTAACTATCCTGGAATGAATACACATAAATGGAGGCCTCAAAGAATTCCCATGATACAGTTGTAAAAGCGTAGAGTTTACAGACAACCTCATTAATCTGTGTGACAGTCAACAGAAACTATATAATCCCAGATTGCAGCCAAAGACGTGCATGAAACTCTGATAGCAGGTGAACTGGGTAGAAGTGATGCTGGGCAATAGGTAGACTTTGATTAATTTTACTTTTTCACAAGTTAAAGCTACATTATCAATATGTAAACATTTGTGGGATTCAGCTAAAACAGGCTTTAAAGGAGAATAATGACATCTAATGCTTATGTTAACAAATTATTAATAATTAAGAAACATTTTCAACTTATCTTTAAGTAATAGAAGGAGAAATAATTTTTAAAAATGTATTTAAAAAAGACACACATAGATATGAAGTCCCAAACCGGTTCCTTCATGGTAATGATAAATTTAGTTCATCTCTTACAAGGACTAGAAAAGAAAAAATTGGGGAGAAGGCACGAGTTAAAAGATTAGAAGTGAAAAAAAGAAGAGTATAAGTATGTAGCAGAAATTCAAGGCATTTGATTTTTATGCCAGTACATTACAAACTGAGATGAACATCTAGAACACTACATATACCATAAGAAACAATCAAAATCTTAGAGAAATTGTGAAATATACAACAAGCATTAGAATAATGCTTCTGAAATTTAGTCAACCATCTTAATTACTTTCTGAGTTACCTATCTATATGTCTTTTGTAAAAGAAAGAAAATAACGTCAAATCACATATATACATGTGTGTGCATGCACACACACATATGCAACTATTTCTTTTTCTCTCTACAGCAAAAAATCTGCATACTGTATACATAATGAATGCTAGTTTATACTATGTTCTTTCCTATTTAGCAATTATACTGTGTATCAAATCATACCTGTTTATAGAAATATTCCTCATGCTTTTACATCTCAGAGCACTCAACTACTCTGCTATGCCATAGTTATCTAACTCATCCCTAGAACTGGAATTTGGGTTTCCAATATTTTATTATTGCAACAAATACAAGACATACTTGGTCCTGATAAATTGTTTCAGAGATGTAGAAGTATAAATTGCTTCTGAAATGTACAAGCATTTTACTGAGCTAAATTTTTAGAAGTAGGATTGTTTGTTTGAAGGACAAATAACTATATAAGTTTATGTTCTCCTCCATGGAAGTTTCAATCATTTGGTATTTTCATTAGCAATGAACCAGAAACTTGTTTTTCTAGACTTTCCAAGAGTGTTTCTCCTAGCAAAGTTTAATTTCTCTGCATGAGAAATCATGAGTTTGCAATGTAAATTTTTGGAAGTTGTCACTTACGAAACAAATACAGAAGCACACAATATGCCTGAGTGGGAAGACTAGCAAAAGGCATGAAAGATCATATTAAAAGCATCTCAAAAGCTCACTGGAAGATCCTATAAAAGAGGGGAATAAGTTGAGAAAGAAAGCATACTTAGGAAGGGAAGGGTCTTCACTGCAGGCATATTGATGATTTTATACCCAAGATCAAATTTGAATTAGATCCTAACCAAAACCTCAATAGGATTTTTCAAGATCATTCATTTCCTCATCATGTAATACATATGAAGAAATCACAGCCAAGAGCCAAGATCCAGAACCTGTTTCCGCAAACCACAAAGTGTATGCCATGTCATGTAACATTCAAGTCTGGGGACAGAACAATGGCAAAGATCGGGAAGCCAAGAAGGGAGCACAATGGCAGCAATGCCACGGAATTGTAGGGAAGGTACGAGTACCTTTAAAATACCTTGAGAAAAACGGACTGTCCAGAGAAACAGCAGAAACTGATCCAATGTCTCAACGTTTAGAAAAAATGAAAAAATTAAAAGTTAACACAGCTCAGGTTAGCACATTTATATTAAAGAAAGAAAGAAAACCATGGGGAGTATTTTGATGACCCTAAGGTAGAAAGGGGGCTAGGAGAATAAAAGACACAAATCACATTCAGGAAAAAGGGATGATGTTTCATTTAAATTAAGACTGTTCATCAAAAGACAATAAAGCAAGTAAGAGTTTGTCATGAACTAAAAGAAGACAAACTAGAGGAAGGCAGTACCTCCTGAGGACATTGCCTCCAATAAAGGTTAGGAAGAAAGAAATGCACAGTTCCCTGTAGAACAGAATACATAAACATTTGTTGAGATTTAGCTAGCCAAGTTTTTAAAGGAGAGACCTATATTTCATAGCTAAATTACAAATGGCCAATGAACATAGAAAAGTAGGCTCATACTTATGAGTATATAGGGAAAATGCAAATTAAAAATCTAAAATAAGTCGAGCATTGTGGTGCACGCCTTTAATCCCAACACTTGGGAGGCAGAGGCAGGCACATCTGTAGGTGTGAGGCAGCCTGGTCTACAGAGTTCCAGGATGACCAGAGCTACAAAAAAAAAAATCTACAGTGGTATTTTCTTGTTTCCAGAAAAGATGCCAATATTAAAACGTATGGCAGTACCAAGTAGCAAGCATAAGAAGAAAAATCGACAATTCTATACAATGGTGGGTATGTAAATTAATATGTGCCTCAGATAAAAGATATCAAATTTGAACATGCATAAATCTCCGTTCTAGTAATTTCTTTCTTAAAGCTCTTGAACATATTTATGCCTTCGGTAAACAAGGTACAAAAATATTTAGTGCAGTAAACAAGTACTAAAATAATCAATACAGTGTTATTCAGAATAGTAAAATTTCACATAATCTTAATATATGATGGTAAACCAAATGATTGATTAAAAAAAAACACTAGATAAGTATTTCATGACTCTGAAATCTAATTGCCCACATATCAACCAGAAAACAATTCTGAAAACGAAAATCACAGAAGAAATACAATTATAAACAATATGAAGCCTGCAAGTGATTGTTTATGAGTGGCTCCGGGGACTGGCAGGCTGGGGAGGAACCTGTCTGGCGGAACCAGGCAGGACAGAGAAGTCTCCAGCAACACAGCCTTGAAGATCTTGCAACATGCCTGTTTTGTGTCTGTTCATTTTCTTTGTGCATTCTGTCTGCCACGTAGGAAATTCATAAGTTCTGTGAATCAATGAATGAACAAATTAAGAAATAAACACTATGACTTTATCACTTAAAAATTCTGCCAAAAAAAAAACAAAATTAAAAAAAATTGGCATGAATCATTCTTTTTATCCATGACCTTTCAAGAGTAAAATTCATATGCCTGTCAAAGATGAAAGTATACCCAAAGAGACAGAGAGAGAGAGAGAGAGAGAGAGAGAGAGAGAGAGAGAGAGAGAGCTAATGAGAAAAGTGGAATATGTTTCAATTATTTCCAGGAAATATTTTGCTAATTAAAAAATTCACTTTATTTCATAGCAGGATACCAAATAATAATGTGAGAAGGTTGTGTTCGCAGAAAATGTTAATGAAAGTGTTCCTTCCTGAGTTTTCTCTCGTGAAACCATTTATAAACATGTTTGCTTGGGCTCACTTTCATTAAAAGGGAAGACATCCCAATGAAAGACTTCAAATAAAGCCTTCTTTTAATTTTTAAAATTTTCTAAATAGCTTGAGGCATTCAAGTGAGCAGTTAGTCATCGTATCTGCCACTTACGGATGTTACATGGCAAGGCATCCTTAGGATGCCCTTCACAGTAACAGTTTTCAAGAAACCAAACCCAAGACTCCAACAAGGAGTCATGCTTTCCTGGACCAATTTCATTCTTCTCAAATTGGGGTGCAGTCTTAGTGAGGCAAATATTCTATCTTCTCCTGTGGGCATCTTACTTTGACCCCTCTGGTACGTTCTCCTTCGTCTCTACTTCTAGACTCAGCAATGTCCTACAGCCAGACCCACGTCCTACCCTCAAACCTTGTGAATATATCATACTACATGCTCAAAGAGACTCAGCAATTATGGTGAAGCTACGACTAATCTCAAGCTAAGACTCTGAAATGAGGATAATGACCTGGATTATTCAGGTGTTATCATAGGAGTGAGTCTTAGAAGAAGCAAGGAAGGCCAGTTGCTCCTAGATTTAACAACACAGAGGCCGGAGGGGTATGAAAATGCAGTTCCAAGTTCAAGAATGCAGGAGGCCTTTGGAAGCTCAGCAAGGTCAAAGAACAGGGCCCCAGAAGGAGCCAGGCTTCTATTAAATGCACGGAGTGAAACGGGATGCATTCTTGCTTGCTGGAAATGCCCTGACTTCCAAAATAGGTAAGATAATAAGTCTCCACAGCAAGAAGTCACACAGTTTGTGGTAATTTGCCACAAGTAGCAATAGAAAACCAAGGCACTCAGTGTTGTTAGGAGGCACATGGGAAAGGGAAGGACTGTGTATTAGCCTGCAGATGGAGATATTTGCAGAAAACACTGCAAATGGAGACATTCACTGAGAAGATGCTGTGTGTCTCTCAGACATACTAACCCTGGCACTACTTCTATCCATGTACGTCCTCAGGGACCTATTTTTAACTTCATCTTCATAGACTTAGAACAAATATTTTAAAACTATTTGGTGTCTGGATCGATCACGTATCATTTCCATGATGGAATAAATTCAGAATGCGGTTGAATGAAGATATAAGGTAAGGTGACCTCCACAAGGAGGCACGGAGAAGTCAGAACTGAAGGTCACTGCTCCTCAAGGCGCCAGCAGTGGGTCAGCCCCATGATCATGACGGTCCGGGTGCTCAATTCTCCAGTCTATTCTGAGCTGTCCACAGAAACATTCAAGCTACAGCTTCTACCTTCACACATTCTGTCATTTCTATATTCTCTAAAGCAACTAATGCTGAAAATAGGTCTCAAAATAAATGCTGTAAAAGAGCAGTACATTCTATTACGGGGATGGTTTGACAAAATTCATCAAAATTTCAAACACACAACCTTCAGCTAACCCACTGGCAAGAATCTAAAGTACCGCTATACGAAAGAATGGCCCGGGCTGGAGAGACGGCTTGGCCATTGACATCACTGACTATTCTTTCAAAGGACCTAGGCTTGTTTTCGATCACACGTGGTAGTTTGCAATCTCCTGTATGTAATTCCAGTTCCAGAGGATCTAATGCCCTCTTCTGAACTCCACACACACCCGTTATACATGTGGGGAACACACATACATACAGTCAAACACTCATACAAAAAAATAAGTAAACAAACAAAAGAATGTCCTGCCATTCATTCATTCACTCATACATACGTACATACACACACACACACACATACACGTATACAAAATGCTTATGCATGCATATATACACATAACAACAGGCTAATAGCAGGGAGAGGAGCTCAGTAGCTAAGTGTGACCTCAGGAGCAAATTCTGGAGTCCCAATCCCATTTCTACCACCTTTTATGATTTCATTTCTACCACCTTTTATGATTTAAGACTTCTTGGATATCTGTACTCAGATTTTTTACCCTCTAAAGTGGAGTTAAGAATATTACCAACTTTATACCACTGTTGGAAGAGTGAAAACACCTATACCTGTAAAGGACCTAGGCCAGAAAGCACTAAGGGCTGCACAGCATTGAGCTGTGCCATCATGGTTACCAAGCACTGAATAAATAAATAAACAGATGTCCACCCAAGGCAGGGTGAACTTGGGAACATCATCATCATCAGAGATTTAATTACGTCAGGATCATCTGCTTGTCCAGAAAAGAAAAGGCATATATGCTTTAGGCATCTATCTGGGATCTGTGGGCTTTCTCTTCCTTTTCTGTTATCAATTTGACAAATCAATCCAGTACTATTACAATCTGCAGACCTTCAAGAAGAACAGAAATAAGGGACAAGATGAAGAATAAAGTCCTGTGTTGTTTGCACAAGGATGTCACATTCTTTGCGGACCCACAGAGGCTCTCTCTACCTGCTTGTCCCATTTCTCAGTGTGCGGCTCCGGTGGGAAGAGCACAGGACAGCCACCGTCCCCTTCCCCGTTTTCAACGGCCTGTCCACAAAAGCTGCCAAAGTAATGCAGGAGGACGCACGTTTGCCTGCCTTGGTGAAACTGCTGTGCACTCTGCTGTAAGTTCTTTTTCTCATATTCCTTGCCTGACAGGTAAACCGCACAGAGACTTATTTTAGGGATTATTCCGCATCCCAGTTTAACTTTAGTTAGTCATATGTGTCAGGAAAAAAATATGCCTTGTTTCTGGATCCCATTTAGCCATCCATATGGAATTTTTGAAAATAAAGCAAAGTGGGTAAACCAGCCAATGATAATATAATTTAGCTGGAGGCCAGATGATAAAAATGTGTCATTACTTAATTCTTCACTTTGAACGTGCTTTGAGCATATCACTGAGGGAAGGGACATCTGATTGCCAAGGGGGCCTGAAGATGGGCGAAAGGACCAGACAGTTGTATTCCTTGACTACTGTCTTAGTTATTTCTATTGTTGTGACAAACAGCATGACCAGAAAGAACTTAGGGGTTTATTTCAGCATGGCTCTCAGGTCATACTCCATCACTGAGGCAAGTCACAGTAGAAACTCAATGCAGGAACTGAGGCAGAGAACATGGAGGGACATTGCTGCTCCCGGCTGCTGGCTCAGCCTGTTTCCTTATACAGTGCAGGACACCATGCCCAAGAATGGCACACACCCACTGCAAGCTGGACCCTCCCACATCAATCATTAATCATAACAACATCACACAGAATTGCCCACAGACCAATCTCGTCAAGGCATATTTTTGCAATAAAGGTTCCCTCTTCCAAAATATGTCTAGGTTTGTATCAAGTTGATGAAACCCAACCAGTATAACAACCAAACACCTCGCCTTTTATGTGCATTAAATATCAACCCGATCTGAGAAACTAAGTATCATCGTTTCTATGCTGTAGATGAAAATATCAAGTTACATGGTTCTTAAAAGACTTGCCCAAGCTTATTCAGCAATCAGTTTTTGTCAACTGGATGCAAACTGAAGTTACCTAGAAAGAGGGAAAGATCAACTGAGGAATGTCTCCATCGTATTGGCCAGTGGGTATGACTGTGGGGCATCCTCTTTATTATTGCCCAGTGTAAGCAGTACCACTTCTAGGCAGGTCGTCCTGGATTGTGTAGGAAGGAAAGGGAGCTGAGCAAGCTATGGAAAGTAAGCAGTGTCTCTGCTTCAGCTCCCGCCTCCTGCTGGAGTTCCCGCTCTGATTTCTTTGGATGACAGACTGGGATCTGTAAGGACAAACCAAATAAATGCTTTCTACCCTAAGTTGCTTTTGGTCAGAATGTTTTATCGCATAGGAAAAAAACAACAAGAAGATATCAGGCAGAAAATTGAGATCTACTACTCAGTACCACAGCTTCTAGAATGATCACATTCTTTCCCTGAAAATAAACATTTCCAGGTAAATGTTGATGAGTTATTAGGGAAAGGAGCAAGCTGAAGGTAAGAATGGATAGACCAATCTGAAACCTACCCAAAGTACTGTGACTAGTAGACAAATGTCCTGTGAGGTCCATTTGGACTGAGATGTCCACAAAACAACAGTCAGAAACAAGGGCCAGTATTTCTCAGACAAGCACTCTTTGGTTGACCAAAATCAAGCAATGATGTAATGATGACCTGGCACTCCTGTGACTCAGGGGTTAATGTTTCCAAGGACAACCCTGGAAATCATGAGGTCACCTCATCATCGAGAGGAAAAGCCAACCAGGAGAAAGGTCCAAAACTTCAAATGGACATGCGAATCCACTACAAGCCATAGCACTTGCCTCAGCCCTCTTGGACCTGTTGAGGGGTCCCTAAAAGAGAGGGGCACCCAGAATTAGAATGAGCACATAGGCCTAGCTGCCTTCTTTATGCTGTTACCATAACAAAGCCCAGACTTCTCTTGATAACCTTTTTGTGAGTCCCGCTCTCTCAGACCCTGCACTAGCCTCATCAAAGGCTGCTCTATGTTCCTGGACCGCTTCCTGGTTCAAGGGCCTTTTCCTAACCTCCATGTCATCTACAGCCTTCTCTCTGTACATAGCTGCTCAATCTTTGCCACAATAAAACCTGGACTCTGTGAAGAAGGCAATTAAATATGTGTGTTACATATACTCCAATGAGAGCTCATCAGGAATTCAAGGATAACCCTAAAAATTAATAAATGCACATATGGTGGAAGAATATTCTAGATACTATAAAAAACATTAATGACCTCCACAACTACTTGTCTGACAACAAGGGCACACATAACCATATCAAAACTATGTAGAAGATAGCATACTTCAATTAACTACAAAGCAAAGAATACACAGAACACAGAAATCAGGAAGTGTGTGTACTCTTACTTTGGAGTTAATAAGGATTTAGTAGCTGTGATGGCTGGTTTTGAAGGTCCACCTTCCACAGTCTCAAGGCACCTGGAAAGATTCACTGATTGAAGAATTATCTAGTTCAGGCTGGACTGAGAGTGTGCCTGGGGGTTGGGGGAGGATCTCTTGATGGTCAAATGAGGCTGTTAGAGCCCACCTGAGGGTGACTGGCAGTATTTCATAGGCTAGGCCTAAATGGTATAAAAATGAAGAACGCTAACTGAGCAGAAGCAAGCAGGCCATGTGAGTACATTCCTTTATTGCTGCTTTTGACTCTATGATGTGACCTGCTCAAGTTGCTGCCTTGGTTCCTTTACAATCATGGACCATAACCTGCAACTGTGAGCCAAATGAACCCTTTCCTGGCCTGTTGGGTGTTTTTAATCACAGCCACAGGACAAAGCTAGGGCAGAGCGAGCACAGTTACTCTGAAATCTACTGTGTGGCTTCCCTCTCCATGCCCTTGGGTGTCAGGCCAGCTCTCACAAGACAAGAGTCCCTGAGACCAGAGGTCAATTTTCTGTTAGTGTGCATCTGTACATATCAGGCTGCTTATCCATCCTCTGCCCTAAATGACCATCCAAAAAAGCCACGTTCCACAGTCTTAAATTCTCTTTACCCAGATACAACTTGTGGTGCTTGGAAGGCTTGCTGACTATAAAACATAAAACCAAGGCAGAGGTGGCCGAGTTGATCTATGACTCAAACAGGAGAGTATGAGATCACTGAAGATCATTTCCATAGGCTCAACATGAGGCATGGGCCATGACTAACAGCAAGACTCTAAGTCCCAGGATGAACACGGATCCTAGTACAGTGTCCAGTACTGCCCCGCCTTCACCCAGTCTTGCTCTTTAGGACACAAACCTGTCTGGCCAAATTGCTTCCAGGGTATATTCAAAAGTAGTCCCTCCCAAGACCGCCAAGGAAGAAAAACAGAGCCAGAAGAATTCTGCACAGCGCTCAGTTCCTTTAGATGTTCCTTAACCCTTAGTTGGATATCTTTTAACATGGGTATAAGAACATGAAAAGTGGGTGGCTCTCAGAGGAGTCTGTTTTTCTACTCCCTATTTAGTCTGTGAGAAACTCAAAGATGACCTGTTCGTGTATCTGCCGACAGAGATTGTGGGACATGAAAAGGACTATATGCTGGGGATCTGGAGACTTCCACTGCCCGTCTAAATATTATGAACTGTAATCTAATCGAGCCATTTCAAGTTGAAATGAATTTTAGGGGTGACAATACACTGTGGTGGATACAGATGATGACATGACCAAGGAGATGGAGATCTAAACATCCTGTGAAGGATTATCTTCATTAGACATGAGCAAGGCTATCATCTGGGTGAAGATCACTGACTGTGTAAATAGAGAAACTATGCTGAATATGCATTTGTGGTTTTGAGCTATTAAATGTGGTCGTGTTGTGACAATTTCCTTCAAACCCCTGCCATTTTGACTTCCCCACTATGATGAATGGACCCTTCAACTGTGAGCCAAAACAGACCCTTTCTCATGTAAGTTGCGTTTGTCAGGAAAATTACATCACAGCAGCTGAAGAGTAACTATGACATGCAGCAAGGTTCACACTTTAGACACAAGCAGACCAGAGGTGACTAACCTAACCAGGGTATTGTGATTTGTATGTGGAACACCTCCCACAGTCCAGGGGTTTGAATACTTGGTTCCCATTGAAAGTTATGAACCTTTCAAAACATGAAGTCTTGTGGAATAAAGTGAGTCACTCTGGGCCAACCTTGTGAGGTTGCATAGCCCAGCCTCACTTCCTATCACATTCCTGCCACTATGCTTTTCTGTCATAATGAACTGTGGCCATCCCATCTTAAACTGTATAGCAAAACAAACATTTCCTTCTTCACTTTGCTTCTGCCAGGTCTTTGGTCACACTGATAAGTAGCTACCACACATATTCATGCCATCGACCCCAAAAGGTCCAGGCTAGAATCCAGGCCTCTAGCTCAAGAGCCTAGAGCTCTGTCCACTGCAGCGTTAAAGTTTTCCATGGGTAAGTAACATGCATTCCTATACCCAAGCCACAAACGCTACTCATCCATTAACCTCTGAGGTTTATTTTCCTTCTTACATACAAGAAAATGGACAAATCTACAAACGAATCTTATAGAATCTAAGGCAAAAAAACATTGAGTCAGTTTCTCTCTTTCTCTTTCCTTCCAGAGCTGTTCCAGAACACCATGTGTGAGAGAAAACAGCAGAATGGAAATTGCTCATACAGAGCGTGAGGAGGCTGCCCACCTCCCTCGCACAGCCCGTGTGCAAAGACAGCCCCTCAGCTGTGCCGCAGACACAAGGTGGTTCATGTTCATTGTTTATCGTGGCAGCTGAGAAGCCAGCTGGCACGGATCGCTCCTCTCTTCCAACACAAACGCCACTAGGACATGTGTGACAGGCACCAGCTGCCACTCAGTAGGATGGGCGGTGTCCCTGCTGGCCGGCAAGGTGCAGTCCATGGCCCATGCCCTGAGACTGCAGCCTCTGAAGAGCCTTTCTGGCAGAGTAGAAATGGTACTAGCTTCACACTGCGGTTGGCGGGCAAGGGGCAGCCACTCACTCCTGCTGTCCAGGTTGTTGGGATCCCAGCTGGAGCCAAAGTGTTCTAATGCTCACCACAGGTCTCTGTTACACTTGGCAGAGGAATAGTAGTTCCAGACACTGCAAGGAGAAGTAACAAGAGGCAGAGTGTTGAGTCTGGAAAACATGCAAGGCGTCACCAGAGGAGGTGGGGTGACCATTTAAGGATATGGCAGTCTCAGGCTCAAGAGGAGCCTCCTGCCCCTCGACCCTAGCCAGGTCTACCGGCATTCCCTGCAAATGAAGAATCAGTCCCTTGCGAGGGAGACAAGTAGGAAACAAAGGAAGTCTTCAGATACTGAATGCCAAAGATGTCAAGAAGCCACTTAAACGCTCATGTTTCCTCTGCAAGTCCTTTGATGAGACTGTAGAGCCAGGAAGCTCCACTTCTGAAGTTCTGGGATCTTGGAGTGGATAATTCTTTATCTGGGAAGCTTCCTCTGGGTTGTAGGTGTCTAGCATCACTCCTGTTATTTACTGTGAGGTTCTAGTAGTACCACCTCTCTCCCCCTCTTGTAGCAAACAGATATATCTCTCTAAAAGGCTTTCCAGATATCTGGGGTTGACACAGGAGAATAATTCTCAATCAAGAAACACTGGCGTATCAGAAAAAAACACAGACTTTGATACCCACACTGTCTGAGAGCACTAATATATTATTTTGTATTTACAAGGTGGACCATATGATTCCAAAGAAAACCAGTTGTAAAGCAGACATGTATTCTCCAGAGGGTTAGTGTATGGAAGGAAGAAGGGTGTCTAAGCCAGTTCAGTCTTGGTTGCCTTTTCCCTTACACCCACAGAATTCTGTACCTTTGAAAAGCTCCATTGCAAACCTTACATTATAAGAGAAAGGAAGGTGTGTGTGTGTGTGTTTTATACAAGTAAAGTGCTATATCACAGGTGCGAAGAAAACATCTCAACCCCAGAGAGGGGAGCAGGCTATTGCTGATGTTTAATGGTAGAGAGTCCGGTTATTCAAGAGTATTGGGTCAAGCCCTGGGAAAAGCCAAAAATCAACAAGGACCAAGCCACTGCCTTCCAGGTACTCACAGAAAAATGACAAATGAAAACTAAAACATAGTCCAGAAGGCAAAAAGAAGTGTGTGGTTATATCTTGATGATAAACATCATCCAGCAAGCATGCAGATGTCTTTGGTCTTATGAACAAGCCCTGCAGAAACCGATGTGCTGTGCAGTGCACAGTACCCTAGTTGATTCGTGGACAGGTAAGCAGCCCTTTAACCAAAGGTCTAGACACGAAGTTGCCCAACCATGGAGAGACTCTGAGCCCCAGCATCCATGCTACCTGGTGAGTCTACACCTTGTCTAGACCGAGCAATCTTATGGACAAGGGAGAATTCGTTCCCCAGTGATATTTACTTCATAATTGCTTTTAATAAATGGCTTTGCTTTAGTCAGCCAGGTTTAGGTGGCCTTTCTCCCATGCTTCATTTTCATTTGCTATGGGTCTTATGAAGTGCTGGCTATTCGTGAGGAAATGGGCTTATCTGTTTTTAACTTTTGTTTGTTTGTTTTGACATGCCTGCCAAGAGGACGGACTCTTCAGCATTGCTTTCAAAAGTCAAATTCTTATAGCTGAGAATTCTCATTAAAAATAATTACTTTTGGCAGCAAAAGTCAGAAAGGTGACAGGAGAGAAGGAAGAACTGCAGGCACTGATTTTTTTTTTTATTTCTTCCATTTGTGGAAAACCTTCCTGTAAAACATTGTGCAGGGAATGGAAAAAATGTAGAAGTATATAACTAAACCCTTCTAACCTTTCTGTGTGCCATTCAAAAACAACTGTTTAAGTATAGGGCTAAGACACTGCCCTGTTCCCACTTCAGATCTACTCATTGGGCTGTAAGAACCTTACAGACAGGAAGGATTTTCCACACTGATGCATTTGCAGCAGTCACCGAAAAATCTAATGCTATGGGTAGTTCACAAGTAAATGATCACTGGTTTAAAAACTTTGGAATAGGAGTAATGAAAATGAAAGTACCCAACATACATTTTAGAAATAAAATGTAGAACTTAGGATCTAGGCAAAATAAATTCTTTCTGGTGACTTTGCATATATTCTTTTACTATGTTGGCAGCACAAAATGACACATAAGGGAGGTGACAACGATCATTCTTAACTGGCACCTGACAATTCTCTGAAGGAGCATGCATACATAAATCCTTGATGCTTTTACTTAAGTGTGGGTATAATTACTTAAAGACTATGTGATATGCAATTTTTGTTTTTTGTTTTGGTGTGGTTTTGGTTTTTCAAGACAGGATTTTTCTGTAGCTTTGGAGCCTGTCCTGGAACTAGCTCTTGTAGAACAGGCTAGCCTCGAACTCACAAAGATCCTCCTGCCTCTGCCTCCCGAGTGCTGGGATTAAAGGTGAATCACTGCCCAGCGTGATACGTATTTCTGCTAAGCTGGAAAAGAATGACATGACCACCCCCTCCTGTGTTCTTGAAATTCACAGCAAGTCTGTAGCTAGCAGGAAGGTGGGACCTGGCGCACCTGGCTACCATCTCACCCGGCCTTTGTCTTCTACCAGTTGTGGCTACATGCTTACTCTCCCTATGTCCCCGGTTCTAGTATAGGAACAGAGTAAAAGCTGTGCTCTGGGGCTCTTCATCCAATAACAGCTTGTTACACCGTGTATAGACATCTGTGAACTGACTGGCTCATCTGGTGGTCCAGGATCTCCAACCTCTCTAGCCCTCTTTATATCATGTACTTAGCAGAAGAGAGAAAACACCAGCTTACATGGATTAGGTTTAGAATAGGTGATGAATTTTAAAATAACTCCTGGAAACAGAAGTACCTCTGCTTCTTCCTTGAATATTTTCTCTATGGAGATTGTTGTGGGTTTTTATTCCCAATATACAAGAATGTGAGAACAAGAAGCAGAATGTTCATCCTTGTAATCTATCCAAGTCTCTGCCCTTGGAGAAACAGTGCTTCTTTCTACAGGGCTGCTGCAATGCTTAGATACATCGATGCAACTCATCTGTGCCCATGTGCACACATTTATAGCCTGTACTCAGGGCCTGGCATATAACAGGACTTCGGCAAATGTTCCTTTGGCTTCTCATCAGAACAGTTTAGAACAAAGACACGCCCAAAAGCTATGACTTCTAGTTTCTTTTCTGGACATAAAGTCTTAGGCCACATTTCCTTTTCTTTTTCTAGAGTTTATGCTTAATCTTTTGGTACATATAAAAGCCTCAAGTTCAAATTAAAGAGTCTGGGATCCTTAAATACTCTAAGACAGTGGTTCTCAGCCTGTGACTCGTGACTCCTCTAGGTGCTGAACAACCCTTTCACAGGGGCCACATGTCAGATATCCTGCATACCGCATACTTACATTACAATCTATAACAGTGGCAAAACTACAGTTATGAAGTAGTAGCAAAAATGATTTTATGAGTGGGGTTACCACAACATGAGGAACTGTATTACTGGGCCACAGCATTAGGAAGGTCGAAAACCACTGTTCTAAGGATTAGGCTAGTCAGGAGCAGGCTGGGTGAAGAGGCAAATCTGCCTGTCTCAAGGGTAAAGGGACCAGGTAGATGACAGAAAGGGACCAGGTAGATGACAGATGTCCAGGAATCACTCCTCAGGAGATGCAGAAGCCAGTGGTTCATACATGTAGGCAGACTGAATTCAACACATGTCCAGTGAGTGATGAGGAGTAAGCTGAAATCCTAAACTTGGGAGTACCTTTTATTTTTACATACAAAGAAAATGTATGGATGCATCAGAATCCCTAGAAAGCACGGGCGATGGTGAGCAGATAAAGTGGAGGAAAGACATCGCAGGAGGACAGAAATCTAAAAGACTTGAATTTGGAGGCTTGGTGCTATGGTATTTCGTCTCTAGCTAAGGCCCTCAATGCTAACTCAAAGATGTGTCATATTTTCCACTGCATGTTCAATACATTCCAAGCAAACTGAGTGAAGCAAGTGACTAACCCCAAACCCTGCGCTCAAAAAGTCAGGAGCCGTGTAGCACTGTTTTCAGATAAAACACCTTGGATATCTGAAGCTATTTCCCCCAGAGTCAACCATGAAGTCAGGAAGAACCCAAAATGACTGACATTCCTATCACTTCTGAGAACGAGGTCCCGACCAGGCTGCCAGGCTTCCTTTCTGTAGTGGGGACCTAGGCCTGGGATTCTTCTACTCTCTTGTTTCCATTTCGCGTGGAGTAAATAAGAATTATAGATTCAAAACCAAACAGAGAGATGCAATGAGTTTCAGTATAGCACATCCGGTTGGACTTTATGACGTGATATCTTTAGAAGATCGTAATGAAGTGCCAGAGGTTCCCCAATGTTGAAGTCATACAAACCCTCGGCCTAGAGATTGCTGAGCCTATTTGCAGTAGATGACTTTGCCCAGCCACCTCATTTCACCCACAGAATGTCTTACCACATTGGCTCTGCCCCGATGCTGACACGAAATACTCCTCTACGTGATGTACTCAGTCACCCAATATTAAGTGAGACCTCTAAGGATTCTGCCACTCACCATTTCTGTCATACTCTTCTCAGCCCTCTGTGGGGTCCATTGTTGTGCAAAGCCACTAAATCCCATTGCCAGCTGGCATCTGATCAGATGATAACTAAAGTAAGCACACACTTAACACAGGCAACTGCTGATGTCTCACTCTTGGGCACAGCAGCCCAAGAGATTTTCTGACATTCAATCCACATGCCAAACAATCACACTGCAAAATGCTTTCAACGCTGAGGAATAAGCATTCGATTTGCCACCATGTGCCTGGTCATCCGGCCCTGTGTGCTTTGGAAAGACGCAATTTTGCCTTCATTCTTCTCTGAAACCCTTTTCCCTTTTAGAAAACACTAGGTGTTCTAGGCTTCCTCCCTCACCTACTCCCACCCCGCAGATACTTGCCAAGGTCAGACTTATTAGGGGCAGGCTTGGTACACGGGGCTAGGCATTCCTCCGAAAGACTAAGAAAGATACTGGCTTAGTTCTAGGGAAGACTCAAGAAGCACCTAAGATAACTGTTTAACTCTTCCTTGATCTACCTTGATTCTCCAGCAAGGAGGACCAGGCACCATGCCCACCTTCTACAAACAGCTGTGAACAGTCTTGAAAGAGACAGAAAGTGAAATTTCCCCATGTCCAAAGGTAGTATGGGGATGCGTATACAATGCATTCACACACAGTGATACACTAGCAATACAAAGCTATAATATAAATGGCACACGCAGGATAGGACAGGCTGAGAACAGTCATCTGGAGAAGGAAACGTTCATTTGCACAGAGGGAATCTCAGAGTGCTTCCAGAGTAGAGATGATCAGAAAGTCTGTAACAGGTGGCTGGGGCTGAGATTTTCAGATCTGCAGTTTATGGAACTCTCAGGAGGCTAAGTGCCACAGCAAAGATAGAAACCTCGGGATGGAGAATACGGTGCCAGAGTCACAGAAGGCAGAGCAAAGAGGAAGAAGCCTTCCTCAGAATACTCCCTATGAAGACATCCCAACAATATTTAAAGATGGATAATAAGACTCTACTAGAAGGGATCCAGCAGAAGCCAATGGTTGTCAAGCGTGATGCCCTCCCTATGCAATCAGAACATGGCTGGAAGGCTATGGGGGATACACTCTATGACTATGTTACATGAAAGCAATACCTCTGCTAACTTGCCCCTCTCCAGCAACCAATAGGGCCAACCTGTTTCCTCTGCTCAGCCCCAGCCCTCAGCTACCAACAGTTAATACAACTCTATCTTGCTGCTATGGAAATCCTCATAAACAAATAGAGACCCAAATGCTTGAACTGAAAGAGACACCAACTGCTTCCTGTATAGCGATGGCAACATCCAAGTGCATCAAGAAAAGGAGAGAGAGTAGGAAGGGTAAGGAAATGAAAATAAACTTGGCTGTACATCAAGTGGCCTTTCTCGCATGTTGACAGGAAGAGCCTGCATAGACGATGCACAACTAAGTGGCTCAGGGATAAATTCTAATGCTCTTCTCCACCATCCCTTTGCCTGGCGGACACAGAGCTCGCTCTGGAAGTCCTGGAAGAATCCACAGCCCTGACCCGAGAACGCACAGCTGAAACAGAAGTCACCGAGTCTCTGCTCGTAATAAATGCTCTCTGTAAAGTAGAGGAACACTTGGGATGCACTTTTATCATCCAGGCTCACCAAGTCTGTTAACTACACCAAACACAGCTGCCTTCCCGCTTCCGGCTATATTGGAGACCTTGACTGGGGGTTAGTGGACTCAGGCAAGGAGAAGACTGAGGCGGGAGACTTGGAGACTAGTGTTCCGACAGAACCTGCAGCAGCTCTCTAACTTCCTTCCACCTAAACTCTAAGATCTATGGGTCCCTTGCTAGCCACTGTGGGCCTGCCTCCCTGGGAAGCAAGTACATACACCTGCAAAAGAACTGTCCCAGAGGCTGTGACCCATGGCCCTGGGGATTCACAGTGACAGAAAAATAGACACAAGTGCAGACATTAATGAGACCAGTTTTCTCTGACTAGAGAGACAGATTCTGACTTCTCACTTACACGAAGGATCATGAATTATCTTTGAACAAGACAGGCTGAAGTTCAAATTTCAGCTGGAGGTCCTGTGTCTCTCTGCCCCTCATCTCCAATGCCTGTTCTGGAATGAGGGAACAGTAGTTACCTCATGAAGGGCTAGGGCAGAGCCGGGAGGGAAATGAGCAAAGCACCAGGCAGTGTCATCTAGCAGGAAGCTGAAAGAAGGATTGAGTTTAAACATTACATGAAAATAAAAATAATGCTAGCTCTGTGGAACGTGAAAACTCCCTAGCAAACACTAGGCGTTTGTATAGGGCAGGCTTACAGAGTACAAACTGGGCCTTTGTACTTGTTACGCATTTGTCCCTCACAATCCTCCCCAGGGACTGTTAGAAAACAGAGTCTCGCAGGTACCTAAGGTATATGGAAGAAAGGGCAGACCTCATGGTCAGTGCTCTTTGATGACATCATACTCCTTTACTATCTGACAACAGCTCTGCTACTCAGTGGGGATGTTACTTCCAATGCCTATCACATCCATAAACTCCCAAGTGTTTACGAAGTGCCTGTTATGTGATGCTTGAGTCTATCAGCAGACAGTACCGCAAAGATCCAGTCCTGCAGAGAGGAGCGGGGAGGAATGCCAGGGAACAAACAGTAATGGGGGATAGGATTAAGAAACAAACACAAGCAAGCTGGGGATGGTGTTAGAGAAATGAAGCTAAAAACGGGGGGAGAGGGGGTCTGTGAAGCCAGGGAAGGTACCGGCTGCAATTTTAATGAGGCAGTAAAATAATGTTCCTAGAGAAGGTCACATCTGAGCCAAACTTTGTAGGAGGTGAGGAGAGGGCTGTCACTAGATAATATTGGTCAAGGTGTACAGAATAGCCAGTGTGAGCATGTGGGTCAGCAGTGTGCCTGCTGGGCAGGTGGAGTGCCAAGGCCCCTGTGGCCAGTGTGCCAAAGGCAGGTCACAGAGGACACTATGAGTCACATTACAGCTCCTCCCAAATCAGAGCTCTCAAAGTCCTTCT
Source organism: Ondatra zibethicus (assembly GCA_004026605.1). NCBI lineage: Eukaryota > Metazoa > Chordata > Mammalia > Rodentia > Cricetidae > Ondatra > Ondatra zibethicus. The sequence continues at coordinate 166,092 of PVIU01000190.1, read as the reverse complement.
AAAGCAGAGAATGCCACTCTAAACACCTGGTCAATTTGAGAAAAATTCAACAATCTTTTTGTTTAGTATTAGAAAAAGGTATGTTTTTTAAAAAAAATCCATTGGAACTGTATTTTCCATCTTTGAAACCAATCAGGCTGGTTGGATGCAGTCTAAGAGTCCCAAACCAAATACTTAGCACAACATGGATTCTGTCACCCACTTCCGCATGGGCTTCGGTCTTGGTAACTGAATAACCTTTTGCAATGAGCCTGAAGCATCCAGCTATGAGATGCTTTGTAGACTTCTCCCTCGTCATTTACATAGTGCCAGATTATAAATGTCTGATATTATATGAATTAGTGCCGAGCTGTGAGAACAAAGCAAATAATTAGCAGCCACACACATGGTGGGTTCTATTTCAGATTCTCTCTTGCTGCCTCCCTGATCTGAGCAAATGATAGTGGTCATGCAGCTCCTGATCACAGCCACAGTAACACCACAAATCAAATCCCACCTGCTCCAACTTCCAGCCACAGTAACACCACAAATCAAATTCCACCTGCTCCAACTTCCAAAAATAGAGCAGCACTGAGATTTCTATGCTTCAGAAAGTAGCAGGGCTCGGGGACCGAGGGGCGTTCGGTCTGCAGCAGGCCGGCCTTGCCTGAGCACAATGGCACCCAGACATGTGCAATCCCAGACTAGACCCTGGAAGGAGATGTCTCCCCAGAAAGTCATCTAAGCCTTTCCCTGTACATACACTGTATGACACACAGGCTATCCTGTGTGAGTACATACATGCCATCCCGTGCTACTTCAAGATGAAGTGGGAAGGATTTTGAAGAGCAAACTCAATGGGCTCATTTACACCAGCTTCAAATGATTTGCAGCACTTTACATATGGTTCTGGTCCAACCAAGTAAGAAATTTCTCACTGTCCTTTGTACAACTTACCCTGGCCAAACTTTTGTGACTAAATCTCATTTTAGTGAGTTAATGTCACCATTGTCCTGTCATGTCAAGCAAAGACAGGACAGCATCCTCCGCATAGCCACCGGACGCATGGAGACAGCAAGCTTTGGGTTTACCTGCCACTCTTTGTGTGTGTGTGTGTGTGTGTGAGAGAGAGAGAGAGAGAGAGAGAGAGAGAGAGAGAATCTATTATCCCATAGTTGCATTTCCTATCCACAGTTCAACACTGGTAGAATCTTGATTTCAATTAAGAGAATAAACATAATAAGGCATTGCATTTAGCAAATGAGGTCATTACCACACCAACAATAGTCCTAACTATAGTCCCAAGGCCCAGACAGTGTCCTTGAAGGAGCTCTAAGAAGAGTCCAGGGTTTTGTTAGAATTACTGTGCTAAAGCACTTGCCAAGCTTGCTGATCCCCCCGCCCCCCCAAACTAAGCGTGGAACCAACTAAGCTCTACCTGGATAATCCACAAAACTACTCCAGAGTTTTCAGTTTAGCTGGAACACTGCACATCTAAAATTGGAAGCTCTCGCAGCAATGACTTTGGTACGCTCCTTTGCCAAAAGGTAGGAACCATTATGTATACAACACCAAGAAAAAGATAATGAAGGGCAGGCAGGTCAGGTTCCTTTTTCTCCAAGGCAGCTTATCCTCATATCAGATAGTTTCATTAAGATGCCTCCCTAGGACCAACATCACGATCACGCAGTGGGTAGGGCGCTTACGAGCAAGCCTGAAAACCTGAGCCCAATCCCCAGAGTCCACATGGGGGAAAGCATCAATTCACACAAGGTGTCCTGTGAACTACAGGGTACATACATGCGCGCGTGTGCACATGCATGCACACTGCTAATAAAACAACTGACACCTCTCTATATAACGAAGATGACAATGACTGACATCCAAAGGTTGCCACGCCCTGGCACTGTACTAAAGCTAATGCCATTAGATAGGATTTCTTATTTCTCTCACCCAGTCTAAAAAGTCACCTCACTACCAACATGTCTGCTCACAAAACAGCAAATCAAATTACTGAAGAAGGAAATTCCAGTCCACATCACCACATCAGGAAACAGAGGTGCCAAGGTACTGCGCTGGGCTGTGACTCACACACTCTATTTCTATTTCGATTTCCCTTTTCTGAGACTGTGCTTCATTTATTGATTTATGACTACATTTATTTATTTGTTGGTTGGCTGGTTTTCCGGGACATGGTTTCTCTGTGTAGCTCTGGATACTGTCCTGGAACTCCTTCTGTAAACCAGGTTGACCTCAAACTCAGAGAGATCTACCTGCCTCTGTCTCCCCAGTGCTGGGATTAAAGATGTGTGCCATCACTGCCTGGTATGAAACTATATATTATAAAAGCACATTTTTCAGCACGTATTTAGGGAGAATCTTTACCACTATCACCTCTACACGCACGTGTGCACACACAGGAACACATTCACCTGGGCTCTATTCATAAGAGGGAGGGAGGGAGGGAGGGAGGGAGGGAACAAAAGAAAATCTTTGCAATGTGTATGTATCAGCAAAACTTAATTTCTTAAAAACTCAAATTCCTTAACTGTGAACCACAGACCGTCCATGTGACCTCATCACCTGCTTTGTGAACTTGTCCCCTCCTTCCTTGGTATTGCTCATGACAAACACAGTTATCCATGCTGAGACTTACACACGTGCTCACAGTAGGCTAAAACCGGAAATGGTGTCTCAGAAAAGAAGAGAAACAAACTCCACAGAAAAAAAGCCCACGCAGCCACACCAAGGATCAGACTACCAACCCAGAAACCAGAGCATGAGTCTCAAGGTAAGGCTATCACACATACCCCAGTCTATACTATGAGATTTACCTGAAATTCTAAAAAATGCAAAGGAACTGGCAGTGCTGACGGACTCCTGGCACCAGGGGCTGGAGAGAAGTGTATGGCAGAGGTAAGGAAGCATTTGGAAAGCAACAAATATGTTTCCTGTTGTTGCTTGTGGCAATGGCCTCATGAGTGGACACAGCTGTGAAACGCAAGAATCTGCTCCTTTAAAAGTATAACTATGGGTGGGAGGTAGGCCTCAGCCGTTAAAGGCCACGCTTGCAACCAAAAATGTTTAACCTATTATATATAGATGATATATTAGTCAATTAAAAATTAATTATGTGAGTCTATAGAAAACTGTTTCTGTGTTCAACTCTCTTAGAAAATCTTTTTTAAAAAAAATATTTGAAATACTTTTTTAAATGGCCAATCTTCTGTAGCGCGCATGGAGCGCAGGGTTTCCACATCATTTATTTCAGCTTCTGAGTTCCTAGCAGTCCAAAACACATTCTCTCTCAAGTCCGATTAGTAACCAAGACAGTGGTACCACAGTACAAGTATTCAGGAAATTTTCTCTCAACAAAACTCCATTCTTGCTGTTTTTCTTTGCTTTCTAAAGGAATTCTGGGTTTAGAATGGAGAGTGACCTGTTAGTGGCCCAAAGGATCCTTGAAAAATGTCACCAAGAAATCCCTTGATTTTTTTTTTTTTTTGGTCCCTAATCATACAAAACTTGCCCTAAAATTTGAGACTGAAGGCAAGTGGGGGAACAAAAAAAAAACAACAAAATAAAAAAGAAATACAGTAAGTCTGAGACTTCTCTGAACCCATTTTACTACCAAAGTGTAAAGGCAAATGGGACCCTGAGCACGGAGTGCTGCCTCTGAAAGTCAAAGGCAACCCTGGGCTCAAATCTTTCTATTTCTGTTAGATAGTCCATCACTGTGAGCAAGGCAACAATACTGTTCCCTCAGGACTTCAGAGGCTGTGTTCACAGCTCCAGGGAAATAGGGCCATTAGCACCAAAACAGCCAGCACTGTTTCCCAAGACTGCCTGCAAATGGCACTCCCTGGGATAAGAACAGAACCCAGAAAGAAATGGTGCTGTCTCTGTCTCTCTAACACACACACAAGCACACACACACACACACACACACACACAGCATGCCCAGTCCTGTAGAGCGGATCATGTTTCATTTACAGTGGATTAAAACACTAAAAGGAAAATAATTGGGCCTCTTCTGCAGCCGGTTCAAGAAATATCGCTGTACAGCACTGCTTACTCAGTAAAGGATAATTTCCCCCAAAGTGATGATGTTGGGTACCTTTCCCTATGATCCAGTCAGATCCTCAGCCTGTGAAACCCCCAGTCTGTCTCCAGGTGTTCAGACAGAGACTGTGAAGTGAATTAAATAAACCTTCTCTAAAAGGAAATTCATCCAAAGTGCCGTTTCCATTCTAATTAGTATCACGGCTGTACAAGCTGCAAATATGGCTGTCATCACATCAAGAATCAAAATGAAGGTCATGATAATGACTGTGTGGATAGAATTAATTAATTTTCTTTTCTTCCTCTTCCTCCAACCCCCTCTGCATGCCTGTAGGAACACACTTCTTGACACAGCTGCATCAACTTCCTGCACAGCAGAGGTAGAAGGCACAGAGAAGGCTGCTCTATGTGGCCACTGCTTAAATCTAACTGGGGTGAAGTAAACAAAGCCCAGTACACTCCTGTGTCTTGTGTTTCCCACTTTCCACAAAACTGAGCCGGTGGGGGAACTCAGAGCCTCTTAGGGATAGGAAATACCACCACCACCACCCCTGCCCCGTTACAGGGAGTATGAAGGAAAATGCCTACCCCACCCTGATTGCCACCTGACCCCTACATATTCAAGCCTGCAAGAATGGGAGCCACGAATTGACTTCATAGGCAAGATTTGCTTAATATTCATTCGCCCTTTGCAGCTTTTCAACTTCAAAGTCTTCCCCTGGTTAGACTACTTCCCCCAGTTTATCACAGATACAACAAATTTCATTTTGTGATTCCTGAGTTTTTATCTGTGTCCCGTTTTCAACCCCCAGGTTGTAGTAGCGGTTAAGTCTCAAACCGAGGACAAATAGCTGAGGTGCCTACTTAACATATCAAAGCAGACCTGGCAGCCAGGTTCTCCCAGCATCCCTCAGTTCCTACCAGTAAGGGAGTATGATCTCAGCCAACTGTCCTCTACCCAGAACTCTCTAGCCCAGAGGCTGTGCTGCTCTTCCTCCCAGAGGCTCTTCCCTGTGTAATCTAACCATTACCCTCCCCTTCTTGTACCTCTGGCCTCCTGGCTGCTGCACCTGGTTCCCTTCTCTCCTTTCCCTTCCCCTCCCCATCTCTCCACACAGGGCCCAGCCGAGTCTGGTCACGTTGCCTCTGGGCTCTCCCAGACGTCCCTGCCTCCTCCTATGCTCTTGCACATTTTTATAATAAACTTTCTCCTCCACCATACCTAGGAGCAGCCATGCCCTTTGCTTCCCTTATTTCTTCTTTTTAATTCAGTAGCTCCATCACAGGAACTGCACCACTGCTCTTCATCACTGGGCCCAGAGCACTTAAGGAGAATGAGCAGCAGGCCAGGCTCAGAACACATTTACTATGAATAGATAGGTGAGCAAAGTCTACAGATATCAGAATGGGCTTATATAATATTCTGGTCGATATAGTTAGCAAAAAAGATATGGCTTTCAAAATTGTTAAAAATTTTAAGATGGGAGAAGAGCCTATGGAAGTTTATATTTTGTTTTTTACAATGCTGGAAACCAAATCCATGACCGCACCACACAAGTAATTCACCACTGAGCTACATCCCCAGCAACTCACAGAGACCCTCAAAGGAAATAAAGGAATTAAAACAACTATATGCTTTAAGTTTCTCTAGTGTCTTCCATTTGCCAAAAAAAAAAAAAAACAATGAGCTGCACCAAAAAGGAAAAACGGATCTATCATATGTAAAATATGTATATATAAATGACAGGGTTTTTTTAAACTTTAACTATATAAAATGTTTCAAGTAAAATAGTGAGTTGCTTTGTTGTGAATGATACACCTCAAAGCCTAGAAACCGCCAACCATCTATTTTTAAATTTTACGACACTTATTAAACATTTTTTGTTATTTCACTGGTGTGTGTGTGTGTGTTCACTGCTTATGAGTGTGGGGATATGTGTCTGTGTTTGTACACCTGTGTGACTGTGGAGGCCTACTTTAGGAATCATCCCACTAGCTCTTCGACCTCACCTTGGAAGCAGGGTGTCTCTGAGCACACGGATAATGCTTGACTTCCTTCTTACTTGCCCTGGAGATGTCTCAGCCTTCTGAGGCTGGAATTTCAGGCGACCTTCCACAGCCGCAAAGCATTTGTGTGGTTCTAGGGAACTTGAGCTCCAGTCCTCCTTTGTCTAGCAAATATTTTAACCACTGAGCCATCTCCCTAGAAAGCAAGACTATTTATAATGGCCAAATGATTATACAATCTAAAGAAAACTCAAAGTAAAGACTGTTTTCAAAATATGGTTAAACACCTTTATACCAATGTAGACATTTTCTCCTTTGCAAGTTTCCAGAGGAGAAGAAGGTGAATGACAGCATCTGTTACCTAGGCACTGAGTACATCATCTCATTTAATCCTCACACACCTCAAGATACTTGATACTCTTTTATGAGAGAGACAGAGATTAGATGCTATACAGCCTAGAAGAGCCGGGGTTAGATTCAAATCCGGGTCTCTCTAACCTGGCTGAAGGATATGTCTACTGAATAACCCTTAGCTATTTCCAAATCTTAAAAATACTGAAAGAGCTGTCCAACCAAGTGTTTAGGCCATACAAACAAAATTAATATATTCCAACAGCACTGTAATCCAGCGGTGGTTCCTCCACGGAGGGAGTTTGACTAAGACTTCGCAATTGGATGTACTAGGATGCCCTTCACAGACCTCCTTGGTAAAGAACAATCGGTTCCTTTGGGGATGGAAACATTTTCAAAATGCACAGTAAAACCAGACATATTCATTCTCTCTTCCAGGTTTGAGGATCTTCTTGTCCCTTGAATCTATTGTTCAGTTAATCTGTGCATACACACCAGAATATTCTAATTTAAATCTGAGCCTGGGACGTGCTATATTTTGTTCCAAGCTGCAGGGGTGTGGGTGCCATAAATAGCATGCAGCGTGCTTGTTCTCCGCTCCTCGGCAGTCTGATAAGCTCATACTGAAATCATTTCAGCAATCACATTTGACAGCTCACTAGAATCCTGTTCAACCCAGCCTCCAAACCAGACCATTATTCCTGCCAGTTTTCAGCCAGGGAGGCATTCAGACACCCAGCTCTAAATGAGAACAGCCTTGCGGAACCTCACAGGAGAGGCACCAGCTAACATCCCGTCAATCTGTCAGGAGCTCTTAAGATCCCCCAGCCTTTTCCAACCCAAGGCCTGCTCAGAGTATCTAGGAAGGCGAGACCCAGTGGATGAGGGTCCTGTCACCTCTGCTTCAATGGCCTCACCTGCAAACACATGCCAGACAAAACCAGCAAAAACCCAGAGCCATTGGAGCAGGAGCAAGGCTCTCTGCCTTCTCTAATTAACCCATGCACCATTTAACAAATAGCCTTTGAGTATAGGCTGGGCAGCAAGAGCATCCAGTACCACAAAGGACTACAGAGGGGCATGTCTGACTCCATTCCACCTTGATGCTATGAGCCCTAAGTACTTAAATTTTTTAGCCTCAGTTTCTCTATCAGCAAGATACAGGTAACACATTACACAGGACTGCTGTGAAGACCACATCAATCCTGCATTTGTACAATTTACTTAACAGATGCCTAACTGAAAGTCAATTCCCTGTCTGCCCTCTCCGTATCAAGAGCAAAGGATCCACATCTTCTCATATCAAGCAGCTTTTACATTAATACTGAGACCATATAAGGCACTCTGAACAAAGCACAATGTTATCCTCTCCTTTGACAGTAAGATATGTACTGAAGGACAGCGTTAAGTACAGAACATAGTATAAACTCTGAGCATGAAACTCAATGATTTCTCTCAAAGCAGCAAACAGTGTGACCATGATCAGGAAAGAACATACACACACTCCTTCAGGCCCAGTTCCTGCCACTTTCCCTCTCTCTGAAATCCCAACACGAAACCCTGCTTGGAATCAAAGAATATTTTAGTAATACTTTAATAATGTATCTACACACGAAACCCAGTGGAAGTGCAGGATAATGATATGGATGAGCTAAGTCAAAGGGACAGTTGATTATCACATAAATAAGGGCACTGCCAGTAGTGAAGGCACTGGTGCCGGACACAGCCAAGACTGTTCGCTTCCCTCTCTGCTGCCCCCAAGACTTGGTCTTTCATTTCTTTTTTTGTGCATCTTTTAAGCCACGAGCTGAGAGGCACTGGGCACCAGCAGCTCAGGTTCCTTTCTGTTAGTTCTCACGGAGTGTGCTTCTCTCGCAGGAGCAGGCTGCACTCTAGTTGAACCCAGGTTCTCTCCCCTTTGACTTCCTTCCCTCCTGATCGTTTTTCCTTCACCTATTTCAGGAAGCAACTCCGCTCTTAGCGTGCTTAATATGCTCAATCCACAGAGTAATTCTCTTGGCAAGAATCTTACCTTTAATTTGCTTGTTTGTAGCATTTTTAACAGCATGCTGAGTGACATTCTAGACTCTTTCAGCTTTGCCATGGTAACATTCATGGGCCTTCCTTTTGGAATAGTACCCCTTCCCTTGATGGCTACAATCTCACCTTTCCTCCAGAATTGCAGGTAGGTGGCAATAAGAACAACTCCATGATTCCCAAAAGGACTAAATGACATCAGGTGCCTCCCATCCTCCCTTTGGATGGGAGATGGCAAATTATGATGCCTGTGCCTGGCGAATTACTGGATGATAGCTGCCTTGGCTGAAAGCTCTCTCCCTTCTTGTCCCTGTGCAGACAATGCAGAACTAAGGTAGCAGGACTCTCTCTCTCTCTGTAGGCTGCCACGCAGCACCTGACTAAAATGGGGACACTCTTTCAGAATATAAGACAATTACATTCTTACATTCTTTCTGTAGAAAAGGGAAACAGATTTAATAATTTCTAGTGCCCAAATCTAAAATGCAAATCAGTAATTTGCTGCCAAAAAAAAAATCTTTAACCTTACTGACACTTATCTATCTCTAAACTGTATTTGAAATCCTTGGGACATGTGAAAAACCAAATCAGTGAAGCTCTACACAGTTAACTGCCCTCTGGGTTATAAAGCCCAAGCAATATTAGGCCAACGAGATGGTTCAATGACTAAAGATATATGTCCCAAGATCCTTGGGACATACAAAGTAGAAGGATAGAACTGAATTCTGACTGTCACATGTGCTGTGGCATACAGCACCTACTATTACATGCATGCACATGCAAGGGAGCGCGTGCGGGCGCACACACACACACACCACACACACCTAAAAAAGAAATTTCAAAAGATCTTGTCTCCCCATCAGCACATTCCATCGTCTCTTTCCAAATATCCCACTATAGAAGGTATGCAGTCAGTGACATAACAATGTCATGGGATACAGCACCACCCTAAAACTGCTCATGAAGATGCTCATGCCATCAGTCATGTGGTATAATCCCACATGGAAAAACCACTTTACTTACTCCAGAATGGCTATCCCCCCACCAACAAAAGGGGAAAATAGCAAGTCAGCAAGCACTGACATGGATGTGAAGAAACTGAAACACATACTTTGCCAGCAGAGATACCAAATAAAGCTGTCACTATGGGAATTATCTGGTAATACCTCAGAAAGTCAAAACAGCATTTCCAGATGACCCAGTAATATCACTCCCAGAAATGTGACTTTGAAGTTCTTTTGCTCCATACATGATCACAGAAGTACCATTCACAATAGGTAACACTAGAAACAACCAGAGAACCAGTAACCAAAATGTATCAAAGCAGTACGTTCATGCGGGCTTGACATGACCAGCCATCTTGAAGCACAGCAACCGGTGACCTAGAGGAGCCCTTGCCTCACAGTCAAAGGGCTGGAAGAAGCAGAATGGTACAGCCAGCCATTAAGTCTGTGTGACAGACACTGCTGACAGTTGATGGGGAAGAGGACCAGCAGGCCCTCCCCTAGAATTCTAACCACTATGGCCTTTCCCCAACTACAAGATATAGTAAATTCCTAAGAGGTCAACAGTGGAAGAGGGTCATTTCCAGTCTAGCTGCCCACGGGTGGCTCATGTTTCTTTAAATAAACTAAATATGATTATTTATTTGCTAAACTGGGTTGATGCACTCTTTCTGTGGTCTGTTGGACCCTTCTCGGAGTAAGTGAATGCTTCATTTATGTGTCTCCAGGAATGTCACATACCACCTAATGAAATATTGTTCATCCATAAAAAGTAATTAAAGATCAATACATGCTCTGCCATGGCTGAACCTCAGAAGCTATGCTAAGTGGAAAATACAACCCCCGCAAATGTTGTGGGGCTCTGACTGTATGTATATGAAATATTCAAAGTAAGCAAATTCATGAAGACAAAAAGCCAAGCAGTGGTTGTCTGGGGCTGAGGGGTGCAAAGAAGCAAGAGCTACTTTGTGGGTTTCTTTAGGGGTGATGCACCTGTTTCAAGACTTCTTAGAGGAAATGATTACGTGGCTCTGAGAATATACTGGACACCTCAGAGTTGTAGACTATCTATGACTGAACTGCAGACTATTAAACCTTTTTATGTTGAGAATTCCTCTTGCCACTTGAAAATGCCAAAATAAATGAATAGGAATAAATCTAGGAAAGCAAAATAGAACAAGCAAAAAAAAAAACTGTTCATAGTTACCCAAAGAGATGCTCCTGCAGCTGAGGTAGAACACTTCTGGGGCAACAGGAAGACTCATCTGTATTCCTGCTGATAGAAGGCAAGGGACCCAGGAGCCCAGAATTGGTGCATCCTGTCTCCATGTGTAGGTTTGAGTTGAACCATAGAGTTGAAAAAAATTGGAACATACCCCCCCCCACACACACACACACAAATACCCTTTATTAATTCTGTCAGGGCATCATCTGACCAGAAAATAGCTTAGAAATAGAAAAATTTGGCACTATAATTAAGAGCAGAATTGCACAAACTAATTACTGTATTTTCAATTAAGACAGAGCTATCAGTCTATCTTTCCAGTGTTTCTGGAATTAGCACAGACCTGTGAGCTGTCCAGAGGAGAACCATGTTAATTAGAGAAAGAATTTCCTAGTGAAAAGCCCAGTCTACCTCAGCCGATAATTAAGAATGTTGTAACAATTCACTGACCCTTCAGGGTCCCTACCTTCCTGGAGTCTGTCCTCGGGGATTCCCAGAGCCACATCAGTGTTTCTCCCAGTTGTCAATTTACTGCTGCCTTTGCAAACTGTCACATTTCCAAGTCACCAGGAAACAGTCTGGGGAGCTGTGTGACACTAAGCTGGGCCGGCCAGTGCTTTCTGTTCAGTTTTGCTTAGGAGTCTTAAAGACAGGTCTAGCTGAGCAGGTGAAGAGTGCAGACCCTCCCTCATCTTGCAGACTATGGAATCTTGTCTTCAGAACCTACAGGCCACGTGGTCTCCTGGACTGTCCTCCACAGTGGTGACAGGGACAAAAGCAAGGCTGTGAACAAACTCTAGTGCCAACAAGGTGGTACCACCATCACTTGCTGCTATGGGTATGCTAGTGGGTATGCCGGGCAAGGCAGGTTCTGAGTTTATTCTCAGAGCACCACAGATTGTAGATGAGACAATGGAGCACATTACAGAAAGGAGCAGTTTTCCACTGGTCCAGATACACCAGGAGTAGAAATGACACCCAAAGGCTGAAGAGACAGTACCACAGTTGAATGCTTGCTGTTCTTGCAGAGGACCCAAGTTCTGTTTCCAGCCACAGCTACCTGTACCCCCAGCTCTGGAATATAGGATTCCCTCTTGACATCTGCGGGACCCCCTCACACACATGTGCATAGACACATGTGCATGCACACCTGCACGCATGCACGCGCGTACACACACACACCAATAAAAATTAAGAAAATAACCTCTCTAATTGCTTCTCATAAGGCGTCCGTGTGTGAGCATGTCACAGACACGTGTGTTCCCAGTTACTCTTCCCAGTCCTCATTAGCATCTCACACTAGAAAACATTAACTTCATCTTATGAGATGACCACCCATGCCTAATGCTAACATCCTTCACGGGAGTACTATAAAGTATATTATACTTTAGCAAGCTACAAGGCCCCAGCAGTTCCATCCCTGCATATTTCTGCATATCATTCTGTCTCCTTGCCACTTCTTACCCATCTCTTAGTTACTACCACATCTGGCTAGGTGGCCAGGTTGTTTTAATTATGGCATGCAGAGAGTCTCCTTTGTTAACTTTTTCTAGTCTCCTGGCTCTGGCCAACTTTCTGTTTTAATTTTTCTGGCACAACACTGCCCTAACTGATCTCTTCCACCCAGCCTCTTGCCTTTGTAGTGTTACCCTTCACTCCGTATGAGTTTCCCGAGATTTGATCCAGGGACTAGGCCTTCTTCATACGCTACACAGTTTCCCTAAAGCCACAGTTTCCCACTCGCCCCTATCCTGCATTCTTCTACACATGTGTTGCGTGATATCGCCTGTCTGCCCCAGCCCAAACACAAGGCCAGGACTTTGACCATTAGTCATTCTAGTCCTTGGTGCTGAAGGCTCATCTCTCCATTGTCTAATGAGAAGGTCTACCCCTTCTGGAGGCTAAGACAACACCTTCCTGCTAGAGCTGCCCTCCTGCTGGCCGCCCAGTTTCCATTGTCAGAATGAATGCTGTCCCCACCCCCACACCCCCACCTCCGCTAAAGCTTGTCCTTGAGCTACGTTTATTGTGTTCTATAAGTATTAATTTGCCTGATTCCCTGCTGGGTAGAAAGACCCAAGGTCATCTTTACAACCACAATACCTATATGCTTTTCACAAGGAATTACCATCTGAAAGGAGGCCCACGTGAGAGTTTTCTTTTAGTGGCTGGAAGCTTGTTCCCTCTTCCTTGTCAACAAAAATCCAGAGACTGACTCCAGTCCCAATTTCGCTTCTGTTGTTTCCGTTTTGTTTTGCTTCCTAGCTAAGAAACCAGAAACCAAACCTCTTCTCTTCTCTCAGGTCTTACCCCTCTTCTAATTTCTTTCTTCTCCAATCTTTGTTTTCTACTTTTAATTGTATTTTCACTATTTCACGTTTACTTTAATTTACCTCAACTTCTGCAGGATGAGATGGCTATAAATAAACAGATCTATAAATAAAGAGTAGGTTTTGAGAAATGATTGACAACTTGAATCGAAAGCAAGATTCCTACTGGGAAAGAAGTGGAAAAAGTAGACCAATTTGGTTCCAGTTTCTATCAATAGCCAAAGATGATCTGAGACTCAAGAAAGCAGTTTGCTCCCTGAAACTGTGTGCTAGAGAGAAAGGGGGAGTCTAACTTGAAGCCTTAAGCTTCCTCTGGTTAAGACTAAATAAATGCCTGATGGGCGGAGCCATCTTCTGAGAATCTTTTCCTTGAACTCCAACCTTGCAAACCCATCACCACCATAGTTCTCAGTAGTTTGTGCCTGGGGCAGGAGGTAAAGAAGAACTGTGGGGTGACAGAGCTGGGAAAAGAAGAAAATAACACTGGTGTCCAGGGGACCCATCCTTGAGGCCAGATCCCTCCCTACTCCTTAGCAACCAGTAGGACCTTAGTAACTTAGGCTAGTCACCTGAAGAGAAAGGAAAAGCAGCAGGAAGGGCTGGGGATGAGGGGTGGGGCACTGGGTTCTTCCTAAGGTCCAGCGCCCTCGCTACAGTTGCCGTAGAAAGGAAGCCAGATTGAAGACGACCAGTGTCCTGTCACTGTTTTCCCTGTGACTTAAAGCAGTGATTTGATTTTTCTTTTTCTTTTTTTGGGGGATGGGGGGCAGGAATAACTTTGCCAAGATGGTTTTATCTCTCCTAAAATGGGAATAGCTAAACCCTCTTCACTGGGTGTCTGATGATCAAATAAAATGACTTGAATCTGTGCTGCAAACACACCATGACCAACATCATTAGTTCCATTTCCACAAGAATGTATCGAGAACGGTATCACAGCACAGGCCAAGGGGTCTGCAACCACACAGCCCAGGGCCTACTTCCAGCTTTGTAACCACGCACATGGGAGCAGCTCAGCGCCTAGGAAACCCTCCATCTGGAAAGGGTGGCATGAAGGCCGCACGAGGGTTGTTTGAACTGAAGAATTCTCTTGGCATGTAATGTCACATGTTTCTTAAACACATTAGTTAGGACTATCTCACAAACCAAATACCAAGTCACAAGTCTCTGCTGTTCTCCGGCTGTCTGAGTCCCTATTGAACCTTCCTGTCCCCGGAGGGAGAGGCTAAGGCATTATTTTCATCTAGGACCTCAGTGAATTTCTGGGAACACCTCAGGAATGGGAGGGAGCATCCTTAACAGCGTTGCCATAAACTCATTTGAATTCTGCAACTCTCCCTTTTAAATTTCAGATTTATCTTGTGGTCATTTAATTAACTGGCAACATTTCTGTGATTTGTCTATGCTCATGAAATGTTCAAGTGGTTGGTTGTGTAAACACACCACTCATTTAATGAGGGATTATTACAGCAGCTGTGGAGGAACTCCACTTCAGTGTCTTCCTGTCACCTTTTATACACACCTTCTTGCCCATGTTCAAGGAAGACTCAAATCCAGCAAGAGAAGGCAACACAAACATTTTTTGAAATCACTTCACTGGGCGAAGCATTTGCAAGATAACCTTGGTCAGCTATGGGAGCTCAGCAGTTTAGGGTTTGTGTTGTTTTGAGGGGACACTAATGAAGTAGGAGAGGTGCCTCTTCCCCTTCCTGGTTACCTGCATGGAGGCGGCCACCTGCAAAAACTTCAATGAGGCCCAAGAAAATGTCCCTTTGGATACATTCGCTGTAATTAATCAAGCGTTTTCTTTCCAGATGACTAGCGGCCAGTCATATTCCAATTTTGAAATTCTAAAAATATTACCCAGTGATTGACTACTCCTTTTGAAAAGCAGTGGAGTTGTCCAACTTGTTACCAAGCTCCCAAAAGCCTCTGTTGACACAGAAGGAAGCCTCTAATTACATGAGTCACTGTAGTTTTACGACTGAATAAATTGTTAATTAAATTGGAAAAATTGTCATCCAGATGATAAAGGCCATTTTAGAACGACAAGCCAAAGCTCTCCAAACTTGTAGCTCTTAGATGACGGCCGGTTAGCTCTAAGGACCGAATTCCGGGGATCAAGCACGAAATCCAACATGCTTTCCCTGGTCCCTACAGGTTAGAAAGAAAAAAATTTCTGGGCATGCCCTTTTAATGTCCTCCCTCTCTCCCTCCCTCTCTGTCTCTCAGGGGTTGGCATGAAAATCCATCTTGTAAACCAGACATAGACCAGTAGTCCACTTAACTCCCCCATATGCTTTTGTCCATAATGTTTTCCAAGTTCCACATTTCCACAGCTCCCTTAGTCCTGATTTCTTAATATACAGATTTAGTTTTAAAGTGTATTAAACACTGTGCATACAGCTGTCCCTACCCAGGGACATATCAAGGAAGGTGACAAACCGGACTTCCTTATGACTCTGATTACTTGCTTTTCTTTGTCACTGAACAACACCAAGGCAGCCTAATTCCCAGCTGATGAACTGTGTGGGAAGCCACCCCATGTCCTCTCTTACAGGAGACACCAGGCAGCCTACCACACCAGCAATCATCCAACCTTTTTAAACCTCAAGGAGAAATAAGGAAGGAAACAATGAGACAGGTTCTGGAACCACACATGGTTCCATCCTTTCAGAGGCTTGTGAGATGAAGCACCTTCTTCCCGTTAAGACTATTCACTAAGTTGGAACTTAGCAGGCCACCAGCTGTCCTTTAAATGACCAGCATATGCATTCATTGGTGCAGATATTCAAATGGTTTCTGAGAAACAACTTTCAACGGCAAAACACACGTGTCCCATCCTGCCCAGGGCTGCTATTCAGCCACTGAAGGACAACCAAGAGAAGACAAATGAGCTTCTCTACGAGTCTTTCTTTCAGCCAATGTCCTCCCTGTGAGAACCTGAGTATGGAAAGGCCCGCTGTAAAAGGTACTTCTGCTCTCACTGGCCCTTAGCCCTCAGGATGCACAGCTCCACAGGCATAGGAGAGCTCCCGCATCTCCCCACCCCCACAAAGACGAAGGAGGTAGTGCAACTTGACCAGTGTTCTAGATTCTGCTAAGGACACAAGAACTTTCTGAGGGATTCTGGGTGTTTTTCAACAGCTGCTACAGATGCAGGGCAGTGCCATGATGGGTAACAAATGGTAAATCAGGACGTGCGAGTTAGGAGCAGATGGATGTAGGTATCCTTTAGGGATCAAGTTCACAGTGAGAAGGGGAGTGTCAGTGAAGTCAATGGGTAAATGCCAAGTCTGAGGCCAGTCCTTCTCCAACACAGAGGCTCAGACTTGGATATCGGACTGGGATGATGAGCCCTTCTTCAACTGACACCAGCAAGAGAGAAACTGAGACCACCTGTCGATCTGAACCCTCTGCACACCTTGCAGGGAAGCGCTCTAAGTAGTTCTGGAACTTAAATGACTGGTTAAGCAAAATCTTTTCATAAAATCTTTAATGTCAATGAAGGAAGAAAACTAGATCTGACAAACACAGATACCAAGAGTGGGAAAACTATGAACTGAAGATCCTTAACATTTCTGAGCACTTTCAAGGCAGGCGATAATGAACAGTGCCATTAATGGAACTAAGAAAATGTGGAGAAAGGAAGACAATAGGAGAAGACAGAAAATGGAGGGAGAGCTTCAGGTGGATGCGACCTGTCAGTCTGGAGATGGTGTCTTACGTTTAGAATAACTACATCACTGGTCCTTAAGAGTTGGTATGTTCGTCACGGGACTTCTCAAGCATGTTTCCTGATCTCACAGCATCAGCACCAATTAAGAACTTCTGAGAGATGCAAACAAAGCATGAAGCCCCATCCCAGAACGGATGGCCCAGGCTCATCTGCCCGCCAAAGTTTGGTAATGCCCAGCAGTCAGGTGTGTGAAATGAGTAACTGAGAAGCTGGAGATCACAGGACATTTGCAAGCCTCACACGTGGGTCAAGGTTCACAGAGACAGTGCTAAAACACTGACCCTCAAATATTACAGGAACTCTCTGGAAGCTTTAAAATATTCTGACGTTTCTTTTAAATAATAAAAATATTCTGACATTTTGGTGTCGCCCACAAGAAAATCTAATTACTAATCTTAAATTTTAATTATGTGTACGTGAAGGGTGTGGGTGCCTGCAGAGGCCACATGTGGTGGAGGGGTCCCCAGGGGCTGGATTGTGAGTCACCTGATACTGGTGCTGAGCACCATGCTCAGGTCCTCTACGTGACAGGTACACACTCTCAACCTCTGAGCCATCTCTCTAGCTCCCTCCCCACCCTGCACACTTTTTCTTGAGTTGATAACGGGCCTGTCCAAGGCATCAGGACAGAACTCTTCCCGGGTGATTTCACATGTAATAATCAGAAAACATTTTAAGGAATTTCAAAAATACCCTTCCATCAATTAGAAAGATTCTTATTTCAGAGCCTTTTTGTGGCTCCTTGAAAAAGTTGTCCTTAATCTAGGTCTCACTGGGACACTCAGAGCAGTTAAGAGTCTGCAGTTATATTTAGAAGAGTTCTTAACTGGGGCCATCCCTTTCAGGGGTGTTCAGCAGTTCCTGAACATTTGTTGTTAAAGAAGGTGAGAGTGGGGAGTTTGATATGCAACCTTGCTAGGCAAGGGTGTGGAAAATGGCCAAACATCCCCAAGGACACAGGGCTAGCCCTAAACCAAGAACTCTTTAGCCTCAGGTGTCATTGATGTTGCTTTGCAAGAGTCCATTATTCTCAATCTGCACCTCACATTTGATGAGAGAAAGGATGGACCTGCAGCGTGGGCCACTTCAGTGCGGTCCATCCAAGTGAGCCCCTTCTGCGTGGGTCCCTGTGGGGTGACCAGGCCTGTGCTCAGCTCTTCACAAAGAGGTGCTTCATTTCCTTCTCAAATATGGTTCTTTGTACATTATGATCTGCTGGACTGGGAATCCCAGAGGGACGTATGAGGTTTGGGGACTCCAAATCTCACCATGACAGAATAATTCCTAGGCTCAGCAGCCTTTGCAAGAACCTCAGTCTCTAAAATGATTAAGTCCAAAACAAATGGGGATTAAGGTCAAATGTCAACCAAACAGACATTAATCAAACCTACCTTCATTCAAACAGTCTAAGACAGCTGCGGGTTAAGCCGCTGAGAATAGACTGTACCCTGGGAATAGAGAGTACCTTGCCTGTTTTAGTTCCGTCTACAAAAATGAGTAGAGATAAAATCCTTTCCTACACACTGTCTTTCTCACTCAAATCCTTCCCTTCCACTTCCGGCGATTTCCACACTGATTCCAAGCAGTTGGAGTCAGCCCAGGTGTTCCTGAGTCCCAGGTTGCAACATTTGGCTAATTAACATCATGCTGCAAACACTCAAAATCACTTCAGCTGCTGCTAGAACAAAACAAAACTCCCCCAAACAAAAACTGTGGGGAAATATAAACAAATGGCGGCATTCTGTGGAAAACAATGTATGATTTTGGCGACAATAAGAGCGGTAAGGGCTTTCTTGAATTAATACTATGCTAGTTAAAAAAAAACATTTTCTAAAAGGAATTATATAGGGTTTGAACAGGGACTTGAAAGCACACGTATTTAGACAGAGCGCAGCTCGGTGCCAGGATGCCAAATCATTAGCTTGAAAAGAAGAAAGGTACAGTGCAAAAGCAGTGCGAACCCCAAGAGCGCAATTTGGGGAATATCAAAAGAAACGGCCATTCTTCTATTGAGAATCCCCAATGGCTTTCTCCCCCAGCTGCAGCACCACAATGCTCTCTGCAACAGCTCCCTATGCTCTGCAGCTTGCCAGCCCCCACCGCTTCCCACAACCTCACTCAAGGTCTCAATTTAACTCTGCATTTTAATCCTTTTAAACACCCATTTGTACCTTTCTTCCCAATCACTTTCAGTAAAACTTCACGTCTTTGGAAAGAGGCCAGAGGTAGTTCTGTCAGAATTAATTTTTTTAAAAGGCAGGAACTGAAGAAGGTGGAGAAGGAAGCCTGATTTTGGTTCTGCGGCGGGAGAACAGGTGAGGCACGTGGGGCTCCTGGGGTACTTTATTCTGCAAGGACTAAGTTGGGGCGTAAGGAGCAGTTTTGGTTTGAGGCTTCATGGCGGGGGGGGGGCTCAGACACAGCTAGATGGAAGCACCCACAGACCAAATGCTCCATGCAGTAAAAGCTGGGGAAGGGTCTTTCATACACCATTTAAGCGGAAAGGATGGGCCAATAAACCTGCATCCACATGATGCCTCAGTCTGGGGGTTGTATGGGGGGAAGGTGTGTTTCCGAGGACTGTATTTTGTCTGTATGACCCGGCTTATTCCCAAGAAAGCCCTCCTCCTAAAATCCCCAGCATTCCTGGACTTGTGAAGAGAACCTGTCTGAAAAGAGTAACTGTAAAACCTGTTTTCAGTCACCTTTACCTACAGGAAACTGACAGGGGTGTTATTAAGAATAATGTGACCAAGTCACACAAAAGGAAAAAGAGAATCTCCTTTTAAGACAAAAATGAGATGAAGTTCACTTGTGGGTCTGGAAAACACAGCACAACTATGGCTCTCCAGGAGCAATTTCTAGCAAGCCCCCCAGCCCCAGATCTTCCCATCTCTGCCTCCCCAGCACTGGGCTTTGAGCCACACACAATCACTCCCAGACTGAGAGGAACTTTCGATAACACCCACAGTATCAGTATCCCAGGTAGGAAAGCATCTGTGTGTTGTTTGGTAGTGTGGGCTACTATGTAAGGCAAAGGAAGGAACAGAGTCTCTTACCTGGGCAGGGTGGTCCCTAAACTGCGGCTGCCGTGGGCTGCAGCTCTAGGCCCTCACAGTTTCTTGACTCAATTCTGTGTTTGCAAGGGGGTGATTTTGTTGGTGGGGTTTTTGTTTGTTTTTCCGTTTTGCGGGTTTTGCTTTTGGGGGGGTCATTATTTCCATTTACATCCTTAAAACATATCCTACTGCTGAAGGAAGCTCTCTTGCAGATGAAAGAAACCAGCATACACAAGGCTTTGTGTATTTTGCATAGCTGGAAAACTGCACAAAGATAAATGTTCTGGAATCTGTGCTACAAAAAAAAAAAAGTTTTTTTTTTCTTTTATACATACAATGTAAGAAAACTGAGGGTAAAATAAGATCTGGCCCCAACAGTCAAGGCCTGGAAAGAATCAGACAATAGGCTTAACATGAAATTAAACACAGCTCCAGAATCACGACATTATGAGTCCCTGCCACAGCAGACACTAACGTTTGAGCCCTTTCAGGGAGCTTTGGAGGACTCACGGAAAAATGAAGATACGCCAAAAGATAGGGGCCTGGCAAATGTCATTCAGGTGTTCACATAAAGGAGCCGATTCTAAAAGTTGGATAAAGGTCACCTTGGGGGATCTTGGGGAAAACCATAAATGGCTTATTTGGCTGTTCCTGAGAAGCCAGGAAAAGTGTAATCAGCAAGAGGCATCAAATTTTACTCAGAATTGGCCAGATCTGCTGAAGCTCATGTCTCCCTTAGATCACATTGTTGTAGCAAAATATGGGTTTCAACAATGCATCCTCCCGGTTCTCTTACAGTATTTGTACCCACTACGAAGGAGGGAGTTAAAGCTTGCTATAATCCATACTCTTGCGTCCAAATGAGTAACTATGTAAGAAGCTGGAGAAACACGCTGTCAGCTGTAGCAGAGGAAAGTAGCATTTTCATGGGTAGAAACCTGGCAATGATTCAAAGTGAGCGTGGGATTGGCATGAGCTGGTGTTATAGCTGCATCTAATAAACACGTGGCTTCAAGAGTGACAGGACACGATGAGCCCTTTCTACTCCAGGCGGGGCCCAATTGCGCCCTCACTTCAGGTGATGCACTGAAGGGCTGTGCATCTGCTTCATAGTTACCTGTGCATAGTTCAGGTAACAGGCTAGTACAGCAGGCAAGGAGCAGAGGAAGGAGCTGTGTCCTTTTACTTGTCAAGCAGATTGATGGATGGGAAAATTCTCCTTGCAATAAGTGGAAGGTGATCACATGCAAACAGGCAGTATTTCATTGGGGTATCTCCAAGAGACAAAATTAGAGATGTACGTTATACAGGATATTTTAGTTCACTGAAAATAAAATAGGTCTTGGCAGGTGTCCAAAGTCCCAACTACCATTAATGGAAAAATTACAGGGGAGTGTACACTTTAAGACAAAATGTTGGATTGGGTCTTTCTCTGAGGTCCTTTTTAAATCTTAGGTGTCTATGCTTTTATTCTATGCTTATTTTATATTCCAATCCTGATCTCGTCATATCAGTTGTCTCCACGTCCTATTGTTGCTTCCAATTAAAAATGGATTTTTAAATCTACACCTTTATCTACCATCTTAAAAAAACCCTCCAGCATGTTCATTTGCTTATCATTTTATTTTCATAAATATTTGTGAAGCATGCCTGGGACAACTTGGGCACCATGCTGGGGCCCAGCAACATAAAAGTGACCCAGTCTCTGATATCAACAAATTCTACATAGGAGAAGATTTTAATGACGTGATGTTGGCACAGAAAGAGGTAGTAGACCTGGTGTGCCATTTGGCATGACTCTCACAGAGCCAGGTAATGCTTGAAGACAGATTCAAAACTGGGTGTTGGGTCCCATACACACATTCCTGACCTTTCTGTGAAACTCTTTGTGTGTGAAGTCCCTCTAGGCAGCACAGACAAGGCCAATGCATTTTTGTGCAATGAACTCTGTTGGGAGAGAAAAAGTGTTCTCTATCCTATGCCCCCATCCTCCTTTATCCAGAAGAGACTTCAAAGCCCCTCCTAAGAAGAAAGCTATGTAGCAGACAGTTTCTGCTGTCTCTCATTTCCTAGAGAAAGGAGCCAGATACTAAGGCCACTGCCAGTCTGGAACCAGCTAACACAGGAGTAGCCACATCCTCCACGCCCCAGCTAGTCTATCTGGTAAGCCCGTGGAGATCTTGGTCTCTAGTTCCAACTTTCCCAACAGTCTCTTGGTGGTAAGCATGGCCATGACTCAAATCCACAGTGAGGGACGGGGGCCTCAAGATGTTCCCCAATATAACCCAAGATCAAAGAGACCCAAGTTAAACTGTTGCTCTGTCCACATGGTACAATCTTGAATGTTCATGATAAATTCATCCGACCCCTGCCCAAGAGGAGGGATAACATCAGAAACCAGATCCAACTGCAACCCTCCAGCAAGCCTCATAACGGCAAAGCTGGAGTTAAACATAACTCATATTTAAATCAACCATGGAGAGCAGGCAGCATTTTTTAATTCACAATGATATTCATGAAAATCAGGAGAACAAAACATATTTAGTGGAATATGGAAAGTTATATGTCTAGCTGTGAGCTGGCTCCTGCACTGAAAACTTAACACCCCGCTGATCTATTTGAATAGGCCACCTTAAATGCTGATATTACAAGGGGCCACTACACAGTCACGTCATGGCTCAGTATGTACATAATATAAGTCATGCTCTAATTAGAGAAAAAGTTAGCATGCAGTCAGAAACAGCTTGCTTCACCACATTATGGTAGTTAACTGTGTGCTTATTTTTAAATTGCACTAAACTGCTCTGGAGGCAATGGCCTGATGAGAAGAAAACACAGAAGTATCTTAAGCATCTTTTAAGATGACAGTCCGATTCCTTTCAGAGGCTGCAAACTCTTGAGTAATGGTACTCCTCTAAACTGTCTTCCTAGCCACCCACCCACTGGGCAACTTGGCTCTTCTTGCCTGTATACCCATAAGAATCTCTGCACAGACAGATCACTTCCCAGCATCTTCCAACAGCATCTCAGCCCTTTGCTGAAGATAGGGAATGCACAGTTCCTAGAAGCCATCTCTGGATGGTGGTGGGATTATCATACCCTTTCACTTTGCAAAGGACACCAAGATAGAGTAAGACAGGACTCAACACCCATTCCCATCCTAAATGTATCTGTAGGCTTTTAGATGTATCTGTGTCCTTTTAGATGAAGGACACAGGTCTGCAAGATAAGCGTTCAGATGGACACTGCTGAGGTCTGAGCAAGCCAGCACACACGCAAATCATTAAGACGCAAGGGCACCTCTAACCCTGACCACCACCAACAACCACCAGCAGCAGTCTTGAACAGTAAAGTAGGTTCCTTCTTGACAGCAAGTACCTGGAAGGCTGGCTGAGACACAGAGAGTCCCCAGAGGTGTGGCAGGTTGCTGACACATCCATACAATAAATAGCTCCTGCGCCTCTCCTAAAATCTCCACCCACTGGGCTGGCTAGCTAGACTCCATGCTCACTCCCTCCCTACATACAAAATGACTGCTGAAAAACAAAAACAAATTTTAAAAAAAGAGACTAGTACACAAGATGCTGCCTCTGTGTGGGTCCATTCTGACCCCACTTCCTATGCTAATAAGTCAAGGCTATGATGTCACCAAAGCCCTGACACAATGCCCTGTGCTGAATTTCTCCAAACTATGATCCTTTCCTTCTGTCTTTCTCTTTCACACATCAATCCCCCCTCCAGTATGCTTTATGTTTCCTGCACCGGAACTCTTTAAGGGTTGCCTCTTCTTGACACTTATTTGACTCTACACAGTTGTGTTGTTAGGGGTCGCTATCTTTTATATACTTGTATCCTGAGTGTTTGGTTTTCCCTTACTCTGTCTTAAACTATTAGATGCCACTGAAAATTACCTGCTCCATTTTTACCAGTCTGGCTACCCCTACTTCTCCTGTCAGAGCTGGTTTTCCATATAGGAAAAGAAAGGGGGAAAAAGTGTGTAAGCCTTCACACTGCAGGTGAAATGCAAAACTTGAAGCTAGGGCCTGTCTACTGGAAGGGACCTGAAAGTTCCACAGTGAACTACAGAGATTTACTTCCTCCAGGAGAAGAACAGAAAACTCACCCTGACGTGAAGGCGCCTAGCACGTTTCAGGGAACTGCTTGAAAGCACCCACTGATAATCTCTGTGAGGTTGAAAGCTTCCTTCTCCTTGTCCCTAAAGAAACTGGGTCAAAATTAAAGTTGACGATGGGATCCAAACAGAAGACACCTGGCTTGGCTTGTCTCACTTGGTTTCTTATCAAGACACTTAAGCATCCCATAAGCAAGAATTGCCCATTTCCAGTGTGATGGAGTATGACAGAAGATGCAGAGAAAGGAAAGATGTGAATGCAAAGAAAAGGGGAGGCCTCACCACTGGACCACTGGAAATTGTTAGTGCCAGTATTTTTGAAGTCTATGTGGTAGAGTACTTTCTATCTCAACCTAAATACATGGAGAAGTGCCTCTCAGAAAACAGGCCTAAACATACTTCTCCAGATTAGTGTATGGATCTGAGGAGCTGGAAGAAGGGACAAGAGGCTGGCTAGCACAAGAGGCTAGCACCTTCTTAAGTCACCCAGAGAAATGATAGGGCTGTCAAGACCTGAGACATGGGGTGCCCACTGCTTCAGGGCGCTCATTCTCACCAGAGATATGAAAACTCTTCATATGTCCCTGGTAATTTTTCTAGGCTACACATTGTTATCAGCTCCTCCCATCTTAAGAACAGTTGACGGATGACTAACTAAAGCCAACTAAGAAATGTCACATGACTGTGGTAGGTAAGACTGATAAGTTTGGTCCAAAATAGTCGGTTTCACTTGGCTTTAGTGCTGTACTAGGCCTATGTAAAGTGCTAATTTTATACTGTGTGTGTGTCTGTCTGTCTGTCTGTGTGCACGTGCACTCATGTGTGAAATTCAGTAACATCCTAGGACCACAGGAAAGTTAGCAGCAGGTCTAAAACCAGGTCATATTTCTGGCCACTGTCCCTCTGCTATCTCTGGGCTGCTTTCATCCACAATCACACTTAAGCAAGTTTTGTTACACCCTCCCTCCTGCTGAGGTCCATGGCTGATGGTCTTGACAGGGCTTCTCACCCCCCACCCCCAATACCCACTCCTTCTCTTTCCACTGAGACACCAGGCAGAGGTAATAAGCTCCGAGGTGAGAATTCTGCTTGCCCTTATAAGGTTGAACTACTGATGGTCTTGACAGGGTTTATCACCCACCCATACCCACTCTTCATCCCTGCCTTCTCTTTCCATGGAGACAGCAGGCAGAGGCCATAGCTCCCAAGTGAAAATTCTCCTTGGCCTTAGAAAGTTGAATGACTGCACAAAAAGAGGTGGGATGTATCACAAAGATGGGGGAGACTCGTGTATAAAATGCATCTCATCCATGTGTCTTTCAGAAGATGTGGGTCTAAGTCAGGGCCGGATGAAATATTTTCCCATCTACCCTGAAATACAGCACCTAATCAGACCATAAAATTAGGTACAAGTGTTTCTCAGCATGGAAAAGCACTTCCTGTTATCTCAATTACTTTTCTATTGCTGTGGTTAAGACATCCTGACCATGGTAACTTATAGAAGAAGGAGTTTGTTGTGGCCTTATAGTTCCAGATGGTTAAGTCCATGACCATCATGGCTGGGAACATGACAGCAGGTATGGAGGCATGGCACTGGAGTGGTAACTGAGATGCAACATCTTGAGACAACAATGGGGGGAGGAGGGAGGGGGAGGAAGAGAGGGAGGGAGAGAGAGAGGGAGAGAGTGTGCTAACAAGGAATGGCAAAGGTAAAGGGCTTTGGAAACCTCAAACCTGCTGGTGACACACTTCCTAATCCTTCCATACACTTCCACCAACTGGAGACCAAGTATTTAAGTATATGAGCTCATTGAGGGGGTGCATTTTCGTTCAAACCACCACAAATATATACTTGTTTATTACTTCTATTGGTAGTAAAGTAAACACAGCATTTGCCATCTTGAAAATATGAGCTGGCCTGTGGTGGCGCACACCTTTAATCCCAGCACTCAGGAGGCAGAGGCAGGCAGATCTCTGTGAGGTCGAGACTAGCCTGGTCTACAGAGTGAGTTCCAGCGAAGCCAAGGATACACAGAGAAACCCTGTCTTGAAAAACAAACAAAAAAAACACTAAATGTGTTCTTAGTTCTTTCTAACCTCCTCCACTCTCTGCTTTTAGCTTTTAGAGTGTTGTTAGCACCCTGAAAAGAAGCCCCACAGGCACAGTCTGTGCCCTTTCCCCACTCAGCAACCTTGTGGCGTCTATTGTTGCATTTTCTATCTGTGTAGGTTTGGGCATTCTGGAAATATCTCAGAAGTCAAATGACATAGTATGTGGCCTGTTGTGTCTAACTGACTTCTTTTCTGGGAGCAACTTGGAGCTGCATCTGTATTTCAGCATGCATCAGAACATCATGCCATTTCATGGCTGAGTAGCAGTCTATCATGTGGATATAGCACTGCGTGTTTATCCATTTACTTATCAATAGGCATCTATGCTATTTCTATTTTTGACAACTGTGCACACTGTGCACACTGCCACTTGGTGCATTCTCACGTTCAACTTTCTGTTAGAACATCTGACTTTAATCCCTTTATGACTATAATCTAGGGAAGAATTGCTCGGTTACATAATGTTTCCTATTTAATTTAGTGAGAATCTGCCAAAGTGTATTCTACAGTGGCTGCTGCATTTTACAACTATTTATTGTTGTTGTTTGTTTTGCTTCATCTTATTTTGTTGAGACAGAGCCTCATGTAGCCTAGGCTAGTCTTGAACTCATTATGTACCCAAGGCTGACTTTGAACTCCTGACCTTTGTGTCTCCTTCTCCCAAGAGCTGGGACTATGGTTATAAACCATCTCATGTCCAGTTATTAGCTAGCATTAAATAATATGAGGGCCTATGTAGGTTTACGCAATGGCTTCTCTGAACCGTCTAGGCTTGGAACAGTAAACGCCCTCTCGGAATCTTCTTGATAACCTGCAGCAACTCCTCTGCCATCCGTCATTATTCATCCTTTCCACAACACTTGAGGTTCTTCAAAATCACTCGCAGGCGCCAAAGAGATGGCGTCATGGGTAATGCGTCTATAATGCAAGCATGACACCCGGAAGCCAAAGGAAGATGGAAAGGAAGAACAAACTGCATAACGCTGCTCTCTCACCTCCGCACGTGTCCCGTGCCACACAAACACCCATACACACTGCAATAACAATGTTTTTAAAATTAATTTCTATTTGTTTTCTTGTCAATGGTCTGCCTTACTTCCTTTGTAAAATGATAAATTCTCCCTGCCCTATACCACAGGTCTCCTGCTTGGCTCCATACACATCCCAGGCCTCTTCCTTTACTGGATAAATCCCTTCCTGGTATATAAGGCTGCAAAGAATTGGGCAGGAGGGGTGACTGTTTAATCCCTTTCTTTATTCATAAAAGAAAAAAAATATGGATGGCAACTCACTCTAAAGGCCCAAGAGGAAATGGGACCATGGTCCCAGATGCCACCGAATGAATTAATGACCCTCTTGACCAACTGCTTAGATTTCTAATGTGCATTTCAAGCTCCGCCTTTCCTTGGCTACACAGACCATCAAACTTGTTTCTGTTCCTGCAGTAAAGATAAAGGAGGGTTACTAAAGGTCTTGAGGTAAGTTTGCTTCAGGCTTTGATTCTGTTTTGTTCTCTTTTGTTAGGCAAATGAAAGCCTCCAAGTACTTTCTCTAAGGTCAATGCAAAAGTCAAGTTCCTCCAGAAGATCCCTCAAGAGCACACTCTACCCTCCAGTCTCCTGAACAATCATTGCTTACTCTTTGCATAAGCAAGAGGAACAAAGAGAAAACACAGTTAAGCACAAGCTGTCAGAAGGTCTGCTGCCTTTAAGGAAGATGCTTTGGCTGAGGAAGGCGCAACCAGCTTGCCCACAACCCCACCTTCCCTAGTGGCCCAGCACAAATCGCTCCCCATGCCCTGCCAGCTCCACAAGGGCAGAAACTCTGTCCTCCATGGTAACTGCTGATTCCCGGCAGATCAGAGCCTGAAACCAGTATACATGTTCCATGTATACATGTATCCATGAACTCCTCAGGATCCCCTCAGCTCTATGTTCTCAAAGTACAAATAAACATACCCCCAAGTTAGAAGAAAAGGCCTGGATTGAAAAGTTAACAATAAGTCTCTTGGCGAGTCAGGCGTGGATGTGTTCTGCAGTCAAGTCAGGGCTCGTGCCATCTGCAGCTATAAAAGTGGCTTGCTCTATCTGTGGAGCGAGAAGGAGGCAAAGACGGACTTCGCTTCATGGGTCTGGCTGTTCAGAAGGTTCTATTTAAAAGGAAAATGCTCTTCCAAAGTTGGTCTCTCAGAGATTTTCCCAAAAATGCTACAAATGATCCTATGTGAGACTTCTCAAGAACTTGCCTAATGTTGACATCTAGGGATGACTGACTTGGGGTCTCTATTTCTGTGAAGAGACACCATGACCATGGTAACTCTTATAAAAGAAAACATCTAATTGGGCAGAGCTTATAGTTAAGAGGTTTCATCCATTACCATCATGGCAGGAAGCATGACAGTGTGAAAGAAGATAAGGTGCTGGACCTTAGAGTTCTACATCTGGATCCTCAGGCTGCAGGAAGAGAAAGTGACACTGGGCCCGGCTTGAACATTTGAAAGCCCACTCCCAGTGACACACCTCCTCCAACATGGCTATACCTCCTACCAGTGCCGGTCCCTATGAGCCCATAGTGGCCATTTTCATTTAAGTCACCATAAGGGCTTTAACAAAATAATTATTGCATTAATTCCTTCTTTAAAACTCTGTTTGCCAGCCAGTGGTGGCTCATGCTTTTAATCCCAACACTCGGAAGACAGAGGCAGGCAGATCTCTGTGAGTTTGAGGCCAGCCTGGTCTACAAAGCAAGTTCCAGGACAGTCAAAGCTGATAGACAGAGAAACCCTGACTCAAAAAACCCAAACCAACCAACCAAACTAACGAAATTCTTCTCTTTCTGGTCTGCAACAAAAGAATCAATGGCAGGGTTGCTTCTCTCTCCCTTTCATCCCTTGTGAAGGGGTAACTGGGGCTTCTCGCTTCTTAGTCTATGGAGTCATAGTCCTTGGCATCAACCGATGTCTCAGGAGCCTCTGCTTTCTCTTTTGTGGGATGTTCTGAGGAATGAATGTAGCTAGAGATACTAAATCTGACTAAGCAGAATTTGGCCTCAGATTCGGCTTCAGTTTGGGCACAATGAAATCAAGGGTACGTCCTCCTTCCTATCCTGTTCAGAGACCCCTGCATTACCACCAAAGTCTCCCACTGAACACCTTCCATCTGCCAAGTCATGGGGATCCAGACAATAGCGCTTCCAAAGGAAACTAAGACAGAGGAGCTGCCTCTCAGATATTTACTCTCTGGAGACATATGGAAGTGGAAACAGTTACATCACACCATCGGGAATGCAGGCTAGTAAACCTTGTTAAGAAATACCATGGGGCCTTCCTGCAAAAGGCTCACCTTCAAAGTTAAAGGATTCTGTTGTCATCCAGTGTGTTCCGAGGCCTTCGGAGGAGGCAGACTGAGGTTTCTGACACTTTCTATGGTTCTATAATGGTATCACGGTCACAAGCGGCCAATGTGATGTTTCTATGGTTCTATAATGGTATCACGGTCACAAGCGGCCAATGTGATGTTTCCCTGGGGGCATAAGGAAGCTCACACAGCCAAGCTTTCACGACACGAACTCTTTGCCTTCCTTTTAAGATCAGGTAAAACTCAGTTGAAATGAACATCAAGGGCTGCATTAATAAAATAATAAAAGGACTTTTGTTGTTTTGTTTGTTTCTGTCCGAATGGCCTATCCAGAAAATGAAGCCTGCATTCCTCACTTGTTGCTGAGATGGGAAGCCTGTTGCATGGTTGATAGGATGGCCGTGTGTGGTTAATGTTGCATCCTGTTTAGCTGCATATGCCAACAGTATCCATTCTGACCACTGTCCCCATCCAGCCCAAGCTTGGCTCTGATTCTGCAGACCTTCCACGTGACTCTACAGGGTGCAACATACAGAACTAAAATGGCAACCAACACATTCAGAAAAGAAGTTCCCACAGCATAAGGCCTGTCAAGGGGAACCTTTAGCACATGCCTAAGAGCTCCTCCAGCTCAGGGAAGCTAATCCGAGAGCACATCAGGAAGGTTTGGGAAGGCATCAATGCCCTTGGGGATTTTAATCATACTTCACTGTCATGGAGTGGACCGTCTATGTGTGCAGCTTCAAACACAGGACTGCCTCTTAACACACCAGTTTTAAGGGTGACTGAGATGGCACCAGCTGACAGGCTGCTTTTTTCAGTCACTAAAAATCTCCTTTTTGCCATTTGTAATTGAAGGTTTCAAATAAAACATTTCTAGGGGAAAGAGACAAAAATGAAAGGAAATTCCACTGAGACTCAAATGTCAGCTTCCCTGGGGGACCTGTAAAGGTGAGCACTGGGGAACAAGTGAAGGCTGAAGAGAGAAGAGGAAACAGCTTCAGCAACACAGCAGAAAGGAAAGGACGGAGAAGCAGGTAAGGCACATACGGGCATGTCCACAAACACACATGCACACAGGACAGTGAAATAATGTAGTCACAGAAGGCTCCAGAACATAAAATTAAAGAGAAAAGAATAACGGCTAGGAAGAGAATTTGTAAAAACTGATTAATTACACAAGAGTAATTATGTGTTCTTACCAAAAGCTAACCTTCTCAAAGGCAATACTGTGTCATGTGACAGGGGAAAGGCCACAGTCATCACCTTCTCCTGTAATGACATGGATGTGCTCTGCAGTCCCTGGGCAGTGTGCAGTGTGGAGCCGCCCAGCTTTACAGCTTGGGCGTGCATCTCCCACTCTGACTGTTAAAATCCCTAACAGTTTCATGGAAGGTGAAGAATATCTAAAGAACCAAACTCCAGAGCTGGCTTCAGGGATGTACAAGTCATGTAGTCACATGGAGCCGTCCCAGAGAAGGCTCCATACTTGATTTCATGCTCGGTCGCTGCCTTATTAAAATGCTTAATAATTTCTGAACCAGTGGCTCTGTAGTTGTTCTTTGGCCTGGCCTCTAACTATGAAGCAGGTCCTGACTAATCTCAAAGAGCATTTTCCTCTGGTTAGGCCCCATTTCTAAGCAATCCATGCAACTACACATATCACAGTGCTTGAAAGAGCAGAACGGGAAGGCACGGACACAGAAGCAACAATGAACAATTTTAGAATGAATAATCCCTCGCACAAAAGCCACCCTGTTCGCCTCCCAGGAAAGGCTGGAGTTCAGCATGCATTTGGGGCCTGTTTCAGACTCATTATTTGTCCTTGACTGAGAGGCACAATGTAAAGTCACATTTTGTGTGAGCCAGTTAACTCCTCTTCAAATGAAAGAAAATTGAAAAATAAATAAAAAAGTAAGAAAGGTCAAACTGACTTCCTAGGGAACAATAGAATGCAGCCTAGAAAAAAATCATAGTTTACTCAACTTTTCAGTGATACCAAAAAGACCTTTTGACACTTCTTGGCGAAGACATGACGGTACTTTTAACGCTAGAAGAAAAGAAAAATGGTCTTCTCTGAGAAAACTTGAGAAAAGAGACCTTGATGATGGGCTTATGCAAAAATCACATGGCCCTTGCCATGAACCTTGATCTTCTTTCCTTGTAAAAGGAAAAAAGAAAGCCCTAACAGTAGAGAAAATACAATACTCTAAAAATACCCATAGGTAGGTACCTCTATTCTGGGCTTGGCATTCAGACAATTTGTCTGGCACACCTGCCCTTTTGAACGAGTGATCTCTCCAAAGCAAGCCAGGGACTGAAGACAAAGGGAGCATCACTTGATGCATACACACATTGTACAAAATCACAAATGTCACCAGCACCTAAACTTCCTGACCAGAGGAAAGGAACAGACCAGCCTCTGATTTCCCCACCTTGGGAAATGCCCATGGTCCTCTCTGTTAATCGTTTTGTTTTCATTTATTTTTGTTATTCTGCAGTCAACAGACGTGAATGCACACACAATAAGAAGCAAGAGCATATACATAGGACACAGTACACAGAGGCTGCATTTGCTTCAGAAAGCAGCTTCCTATTCAACAGTATCTTCCTTTGCCTAGTAACCTTTCTGACTTTCTACAAGCCCCAGGGCATAATCCTGAGCCTCTACTTAAAACAAAAACAAACAACAACAACAAAAATAGTTCCTGCCTCTCTGCTGGAATTCCCCCTCATTTTTCCTTATTACCCTCCATTTTTTCATTCAATCCTCAATTATATCCAGCACGTGTCTTAAAGACCTGTCCAACACTCAGAATGCAAGCCATCTGTATCTAGTTCTACTGACCACTTCTCCTGGCTAACTTCTCTTGGCTATCTACTTGTTCCTTCACATTTTGTATGCCTTGTTTTGTTTCATTTTGTATAAAGGTATGGTTAAGACTAGGTTAACAGTATCTGCCCACAGAAGCTTGTCCATTCTGTTAGATCATTGGCTCAAGAGTGGGCACTGGGTTATCTGATCAATAGCTGAGTTGGCCCTAAGTGTTCCCTGTTTTAGCCAGAGGCATTTTATCTTTAGCATCTGGGTATGAAGGTGCATGCCTGTAATCCCAGCACTTGTAAGGCAGGAGGATCAAATGTTCAAGCCAGCCTCAACTACACAGCAAGTTTGAGGCTGCCCTTTACTGTTCTATTCAAAACCAGGATAAGCAAAACAGTCAGAAGAAGAATTCACAACTAGCTTAGCATTTTGAGATTGACATCAGGGCGGGCCGTGATGGTGCACGACTTTAATCCCAGCATTAGGGAGGCAGAGGCAGGCAGATCTCTGTGAGTTCGAAGCCAGCCTGCTCTACAAGAGCTAGTTCCAGGACAGGCTCTAAAGCTACAGAGAAACCCTGTCTCAAAAAACCAAAAGAGAGAGGGAGAGAGAGAGAGAGAGAGAGAGAGAGAGAGAGAGAGAGAGAGAGAGAGAGAGAGAGAGAGAGAGAGATTGACATCAGGGCTCTCACTCTTCCCAATCACAGGATCTAAGAACTGGGGACATTTCAGAACCTTCTTTCCATTTTATAATTATACTGTTCCTTTTCTAAATGGAGAGATGCCTAAAATTTTTGAAACCTGAATGTTTCTTGCCTTGGAGTCACTAAGAAAGTCTCCTTGCTGTCCATTACAGTTCCTTCCTGTCTGCACTTCTGGGGAGCTCCATGTCCTGCCCTTGAACACCAGAATGCTCATGAAGTACTCATGATAAGACATCCGTCCGCAGCTCTGCTCTGTCTCCAGGGACTCCATGACATTGCCTTGCTCTTGGGAAAAGCCAAGTGGTCCTTATTGGGAGACAATCGGCTTTCCTACCCTCCCCCAGAGTCTCTGCTTTCCACCTCCACAAGCCCCATAATGACTAGGAAAGTGACTTAGAGAGATGTCCTTGCTGGAGGGCCTCAGGATCGTAAGCAGTCATTCCAGCCACCAATCCATTCAGTGAGATCTAATCCTCCTCATCTTGACCACTGTACC
Source organism: Ondatra zibethicus (assembly GCA_004026605.1). NCBI lineage: Eukaryota > Metazoa > Chordata > Mammalia > Rodentia > Cricetidae > Ondatra > Ondatra zibethicus. The sequence continues at coordinate 132,676 of PVIU01000190.1, read as the reverse complement.
ACCCAGAACAAAAGCAGCCCTGGGTATCTTTTCTCTTATTTAAGATTCCTAAGTTTCTAGAGTTTAGCTTATTCATGTCAGAAGCTTTCTCACTGATTTAAAGACATCTATTCTTCCTTGCTACTTTCATCATTAGAATGTCAACTGTCTACATCTGAACCGGAGTGCCCTCCCCTCCTGCTTTAAGGTTACCTTGAAGTCTACCTCCCTCATCTCTCCTGAAGACTCCTGGCCCGTATGACCAGCTCATTGGACCCCATCTGTCAGCTCCTACAGCATAAAACAGGTACCTCAAGGAAGGTTGTTGTAACCAAGCACCCAGACACCCAGGATGGCTCAGCTTCCTGAAAACAACTCACATGATGGAAGGAGCTTCATGCCACTCTTCCTTATGCTCTCAGTTATCCAGGACTGATGCCCTGTGGTTAGTCTCCGATTCCTGTGCTCACTTCAACTGTCTGATCCAAGAAGCTTTAATTCTCCCCCAAGCCAACTTTTTCTCGACACCATAGATGACAGCCCCTTCCCTAATGCATCTAAAATCTTATATCCTTCCACTTGGAGGCACTCATTCTCTTGTCCCTGTCCCCATGACCCCCCCATGTGTGTGTGCATTGTATGTATACATATATGGGTAGGGATGCTCACCCAAGCATGCACCTGTAACGGCTATGGGCTCATCTTAAGTGTCTGCTTCTAAAATTCTCTACTTTTCTTTTCTTTTTTTTTGAGACAAGGTCTCCAACTAAATCTGGAGTGGGCTAATATAGTGAACATGGCAGAGCAATGAGCTCTTAGGCGCTGCCTGTCTCATCTCTGCCTCTCCCAACACTGGAATATGGGGCCCATGTTGCCATTCTCAGCTTAACTGTGTGCACTGGGGTCTGACCTCAGGCACTCGGCTTGCGAAACATGCCTCCTACCCACTGAACCATCTCCCCAGCTTTTTCGATAAAATCTCTTCTACATTCTTCCGATTCCCTTTTATCTACATATTACCTAGCTTTATTGTGGATGCTGCCTAATTAACATTACACTACAACATAAGGGAAAAATAAAAAAGAAGGATTTTTATTCAAGCTTAGGAGCATCGTATGAACAGTCACAAAATGGCTTAATTGGACATTTGCAAAGGCTGAACTACACCGGGTATATACTAACAAAGTTTAGTGTGAAAAATGAGATATTGATTCTTCTTTAAGGAGTTTCTTTTTTTAAAAAATTAAATGTCAGTTCTTTTTAAAACCTCAAAAATACATGACTGTCCAAACAAATATTTGAATCGACTAAGGCATCATGAAGGCCAACATCACGACAAACTAAAATGTATCTTTTAAAAAAAATGCTGATTTTGCCCAGGCTTGTTGTGAAATATTATTTAAGGTGTGTTCCTTTTGTTTATGCTGCATTTGTTTAACTCTGTGAAACTGTGTTATTGAGCCTGTCTAAAACACCTGATGGTCCCAATAAAGAACTGAATGGCCAACAGTGAGGCAGGAGCAAGGATAGGCAGGACTGGCAGGCAGAGAGTATAAATAGAAGGAGAAATGAGGAGGAAGGGGAGCAAGAGAAGAAGAGGACACCAGGTTCCAGCCACCCAGCTACACAGCAAGCCCCAAAGAAAGAAGTATAAAGTAAGGTAAACAAAAACAGAGAAAGATAATAACCGAGAGGCAAAAGGTAGATAGGATAACTTAAGAAAAGCTGGTTAGAAACAAGCCAAAGTAAGGCCAGGCATTCTTAACTAAGAATAAGGCTCTGTGTGTGATTTATTTGGTAACTAGATGGCAGGCTCCCTAAAAAGCCAAAAGAGTAAAACATCACACAACACACTGTGCTCTGTGTGCTCTAAGAGATTTCTACTCAATACCACTGTGAGAAATAAGAATTGTCATTGCATGTTTCATGTGGCTTTTCTTGCTTTGCCTCAATACATCTTCCATGTGGCAGAGATAAACTTCCTTCTATCAGGTGTCCAAAGTGAAGCACTGTGGGTAGAGAGGGCTGCTGCCAGAGTTCTCACTTCCTTTGTCCTCCTGGATTCTATTACCTAAAAGGTCCTGGCTCGCCCAGTGTAGATGGAGACTTCTCATTCATTGCTGGCTGCCCAAACCTAAATCATCACACAGAAACTATATTAATTACAACACTGTTTGGCCAATGGCTTAGGCGTATCTCTAGCTAGCTCTTCCATCTTGAATTAACCCATTTCTATTCATCTGTGTATCGCCATAACGCTGTGAGTTACCAGGTAAGGTGAGTTACCAGGTAAGGTTCTGGCTGGCATCTTTCTCCTTCCGCAGCCACATGGCATCTCTCTAACTCCGCCTATTCTCTCTATATATCCCTTCTAGCCTGGCTTCACTCTGCTTAGCCATTGGCCCAAACAGCTTTATTCATCAACCAATAAAAGCAATACATATACAGAAGGACATCCCACATCATCTCCCCTTTTCTGTCTAATTAAAAAGAAAGGTTTTAACTTTAACATAGTAAAATTACATATACAAAACAGTTATCAAGCAAGAATTATAGTTAAAATACTTAATTCACTTATATTTGTCAAATTAAGGAAAAAATTTCAACTATCCTATCTTTGTTAGTCTAAAGTTTTATATCTAATTTACCTTTTATCATAACTAAGAAAAACTATATCTGTCCTCAACTCTTCAAAGACCCCAAAACCTAGCAGCATACCTGACACAATGTAATTACTACTCTACAGAGACTACCTCACTGCCCACCCACCCTAAGTAGCCAATCTATCTATAATGCCTGGGAGTAAAATCCATGTTCTCTGACATGGGGGAGCCTGACAAAGCAAGGCCATAGGAAATTATAAATCCACATTACCCTGAGGTTTAGTGACTAATCAGGGGAGAAAGAAGGCACATCTGAAAGTAGAAATATCACTGTTGTGTAAGGGATGAATTGACCCCCTGCTAATTTCCTCATGCTGAAAATATAAGATGAGGAAAGAGAGAGACAAAGGAACTAAAAGAGTTGCTGCTTAATAGGAAACACCTGTTTGCTGTGTGAGTGAGGCAGAGCCACTTACACTTTGAATCTGTTTCCTACCTACAAAGTGGGCTGTGAGTACTTCTCATTTTCCCTTTTCTTGTTGTGGGAATTAAGATAGCCTATGTTGGGGGCGTGGAGAGATGACTCAGTGGTAAGTGAACCGGCTGATCATCAAAGGACCTAGGTTTGATTCTCAGCACCCACACGGTGGGCTCACAGCCATCCCTAATTGCAGTGCCAGAGGATACAAAGCCGCCTTCTCAGCTCCGTGAGCACCAGCCACGCACCTACTACACAGACACATATGTAGGCAAAACACACACATGAGAATCACTAAGTAAGCCTTAAAATTTTTAAGGTATCATATGCAGGAACATGATGCAGACAGAAAGTGCACAAACAGTAAGAAATGAAACCTTGTCAGTCTGCTGACTAAGCACTTGGAGTAAGCCAATCTACATCTCTCAGACCCTTCCTTACCTGAACAGATTAATATACAGAAAGCAAACGGAGTTCCATTTCTGCACAAAGCAATACACAAACGAAAAGCAGGTTTCTCAGGCAGTCCTCTCTCAAGCTTCTCTAGAAATGTGCTGTATAGATTTCACAGTATTCTCAAGAGGACAGGTAAATGGCATGTCTTCCCTTATTCATTATGTATCCCTTTTTGCTCCTCACTTAGTGAATTCCTAGCTTCTACAAAACATGTAACATGGAAGAGATATCAGAGGTGTATAACAAATTATACAAGAGGGGGAACAACATGCTTAGCCAACTAGTGCCATGTTAACTGAAAGCCAAGTTCTACTACTAAGAATAGTTTAGCTCAGGAGTGATTATGAAGCATCTTGAACTCTGTTTATGGACTCCAGTATATTAACAGAAGAAAAAAATGAGAGTGTCAACAGAGGCTTAAAAAGTTCTTCGATGTGTGCACTACTACTATGTCTACTGAAGCCCTGTTCAAAAGAGCCAGGCTACAGATCAAACCTCACCATTTTCAGGAGAATGAAAAGAGAAAATGAGTTATAGATACACAATGGAATACTGATGACCAGTAAAGAAAAATGAAATCCCATCATTTATGACAACATAGAGGGACCTGGACTAAAGAATGTTAAATGAAGTAAACCAAGCTCAGAAAGGTGAACTTCACATGATTTCACTCCTGTGGAATCTGAAACAGTTGATCTCAGAAGTAGAGAACAGAGTATTGGTCAGCAGAAGTCAGAGGAGAAAAGGAGACTGCTGGATGAGAACCCGGTCACAGCTAGATGTGGGAGTCCATCCGGTGCTCTGTTACAGAGAAGGCCATTGTACTCAGTAGCGTAAGCTGTACCTCAAAAAGAGACAGCATTCCAAATGTTCTCATCACAAAGAATGAGAAGTGTGTGAGATCACAGAAGAGGCCACCAGAAATGCCCATTAATCACTACGCGGTTATACCTACATCAAAACAATCCCACAAATATGTCCCACTACTACATGTGAGTTGCAAATTTAAAATTAAAAATTTTTTCTCTACTGAGAAAAACCTTGCAAATTGTCAACTCTAATTCACAATGTCAACTCAAAATCCTAAGCATGTATTAAAATCATATTTCCTGAAATCGGGAAAAGGAGAAGTATGTTTGCTATTACTTCACTATCCGAACACAGCAATGGGCTGAAGGTCCTACATCAGGCAAGCAAGCAAGCAAACAAACAAAAGAGATAAAAATAGCATGGGTGACATAGCACAGTGGTTCTCAGCCTTCCTAATGCTGCAATCTGTTCACACAGTTCCTCATGTTGTGACCCTCACATAAAATTATTTCGTTGCTACTGCATGACTGTAATTTTGCCACTGTTATGAATCGTAATGTAGATATCTGTGTTTTCTGATGGTTTTTGGTGACCCCTGTGAAAAGATCAATCAACCCCCCTCAAAGGATTACAACCTACAGGTTGAGAACCACTGACTTAGCAAATCTAGGTGAACCAACTAGAAATAAAGTCACATGAATTCAGGTGGCTGCAGAGACACAAAGTCACCATAACAAAAACTTTCCTAGAAAACTAATTAAAGGGAAAGTAAAGTAGAGTTAAAGGGATTAAAATGGTTTAATAACCCAAAGAGACAGACAGACAGAAGTAGTCACGAACAGACAGGAAAATAAATGAGAAGATCATAAAATAGCAATGTTTGTGAGACAGAAAATGTCCTGAGCCAAGTGTCAAACATGTAAACTGAAAGACACGTTTTTCCAAAATAACTGAAATGTAGAGACTCAAATCACTGATGATAAAATCACCAACACCAAAAAGAAAAGTATAAATCAAAAATCAGAATATAGTTTATAATGATATAGTATGCATATTATCTCAGTAAGAAAAGGGCAGCTCTTAATGATACTTAGAAAACTGACATTTATTGAAGAAAAAAATATAGACTCATACTTTGCCTTATACACAAAAATAAATTCTACAAGGAAAGGACAAAGGTCAAGGGAAAATTATAAAAATATTTTAAGAAAATGCCAGAGAACATATCTTTTGATATTAAAATAAAGAAAACTTTCTTAAATAAGATAAAAGCCCACAAATAATAAAAGTGATTGATGGCTATGACTACCAAAAATGTAAAGCTGGCACAGAGATGAGACTGTACCACATAAAACTGGTACATTAGTCAAGACTTCCCTGCTCTGGAAAAGTGCACAAAACCAACCAATGTCATCTTCCTTCTTCGTCTAGAAAAGTGGGTTTCAGACTATAAAACTGAGAGCCAATTCAGGGAAACATAGCAAGAGAGCATGGTACACGGATCCCACAATCCTGACACATATGTATCTTGGGTCCCTAGAGACTCTTGAGCAGTGGCTCTCAACCTTCCTAAAACTTAGACCCCTTACTGCAGTCCTCCATGTTGGGGTGAGTCCCAGCCATAAAATTATTTCACTGCTACTCCATAACTAATTGTGCTACAGTTACGAATCATCATAGTAGACGTATTTTTGCGGGTTCTGCCACAGGGGTCGAGGCCCACCCACTGAGAAGCGCCACTCTGCATCGTTTTAGATGTTACTGGAATATGGCTGTCCATCATCTGGGATGCAGAGAAAGGCCAGGAATTAAGCCCAAACGTTACCTAATGTTTAAGAAAGAAGATGAAATTGGGTTCTATGTATTACAAAAGGTCAACACATTTGATCCCAACTCCTGCTCAAAATCAGGGAGCTTGATAGTTTGTCGGGGGTATTTGCTTTGTTCCGCAAAAATTCCCCCAAGCCACAGACTTCACAAACAAGCCCTTTCTGGGTACATAGCTCTGCACCCCTTCTCTGGGCTTCGTGACTCAGCCCTGCCCAGGGCCTTACTTACTATACCACCAACAAAGCCCAAGCAGAAACAGAAACACAGAGACCTCAAACAAAGGATGATTCAAGAACAAGAAGAACGGTTTAAATATCTATTTTTAAATACTATGATACTTCTTTTATTTTCACATGCCGTATAAATCATTCACTTTTTATTTTTCCCCTTTTGAGTCTTTTTATACCAACATTCAAACAGAGAAAGTGAGAAATTTTCTGTCGTTTTTCAAAATTTAATACCAAATACATATTCCCAACTCTTCTGTCTTAATATATTACCTAGCATACATGTCATGTTCTACCAATTAATAGACTTACTAAACAGAGTGCGCTGATCTAATCATGTTTAGTCCCTTCAGTATAGGAAAAAAAAGTAGAAAAATCCAAATGTTTCTAAAACTACAAACCAGCGTGATGTTAATTAACTCAAGTGACAAGCACAGAACACATTGGTAGGAAGGCCTGTTGAAGATGCCTGGGTTTGCCTGCACTGTGTGTATATATAGCACCCATTAAGAATTCTCTGCGCAGTATATCCTAGCTGGAGTTAGTGTCAGAAGTCTCTAACTTCAACTAGAAAGGGTAGAGGAAGCACAGAATTAAAACTCAAGACTTTTAAAAATAAAACAGTTATCCGAAAACAGTTATGGCACACTGAAAACTACAATACTTCCTGGAGACAAACAGCAGGATAAACATACCTGTAATCCTGCCATCTTCTAGAATCTTATTACCATAAGAAAATTTTAGACCACCCCCTCCTACCCGCCCACCAAACAACCAAAGGACAGGGAAAATTCACGTGCCACTGTGAACAAGAATTCCTGGAAAGAAGCTGTATCTGCAAAAGGCTGCTTCCCTGATTAAACTTCAGTGATAAAGAGACAGCAAAATGCTGCAGGTCCAGAGGTTAACTGCCTTATCCTGGCCAGCTACCTGAATAGCCAGCCATTCCTTGCACACCTCTGTGTCAGAACCAACACCCTGTGACTAATAGATAAAAATCTTTGGGAAACTATTAATTTAGCAAACCTCTTGCTTTCAGCGACCCCAAAGCTAAGAGTGTTACCAGATAGCATCTGAGACCCATCGAAACTCTTCCTCCATCTTGCTGTAACCACCACTCTGATAGGCCCACCAGTGTATTTTATATTTGCCTTGATTTATGACTTCCTTTGTTTTGTATAAAACACCAATGAATTGCATCTACGTGCAATTGGAACATGGAATTTGGTTGGGGGAATTTAAATTTGTGTTTCTAGCCCGTGGTCACTCAGAATGGCTCCAGAGTACACTCTCCTATTTTCTTTTAAGTGAGAGCTGTAGTGTTTGTTTTGTTTTTGATCCCCACCACAAATCCCAAGTCAGTTCTGTTGAATAGAAGAACAAATGATACTGGTTTGTAGGTAAGGTTTATCCCATCAGCAGCTTTCTGGCATGGACCACAAGCAGCAGAGACACTCAAAGATCATCTCCCTCAATACTGGGGGTGTTTGGGAACCTATGTGAACACCTCTAAGGTTCCAGAAGTATCCAGGTAGGAAGGCTCTGGGTGTATATTCCCAGGTTGCTCTTGTTGATTCCCTGATAATTCCTACACATGCTGCTCAGCCAGTGACCTCCTGAAGTCAAGAATGAGAGAAGCCACAGTTCTCTTCCTGCCACTCAAGGCTACCCAGCTCTCTTCCAGTCACCACCTGTTTCCTTATCTGGGCCTCAGAGAACACTGCGCCAGCTATTCAGCTTCAAAATCACCCTTGTCCATCTTGCTCTTGAGATACTACAGTTGGTCCCTAGAAACATTTCTCCAGCAACACCTGTAGACAAAGTAATTCTGCCAAGAGCAGTCTAGAGGAACATGCAAGAGACAAGTAAGTGTGTCTCTTCCACTGCTTTGCTCTGGTGGCATGAGGGAGAGGCCCAGAGGCCCTTGCTCTCTGGTGAGTTTCTCCAAACACTCAGTAGGCACCTTGCAGGGGAGCAGCACTAGCCTATGGGCATCTAGACAACTCCCTGGTCAACAGCTCTGAACCTCCAGCCTCCAGGGAGCTTTGTGATATGAACCAGGTGTCTCCAATTCAGGAGGACACTTTCTTCAGCAAACAATGTCAAGAGAACAGAAAAACAAATTCTTAAAGGGTAATATTATTTTGAGGTGCGTGACTTGTTTACGCTGCATTTAACTCTGTGTAACCGTACCTGTCTAAAACACCTGATGGTCCTAACAAAGAGATGAATGGCCAGTAGGGAGAGAGGAGCAAGGACAGGTAGGGCTGGCAGGCAGAGAGTATAAATAGAAGGAGAACTCTGGGAGAAGAAGAAAGAGGAGCAAAGAGAGAAGAAGGAGAGGAGGATATCAAGGGCCAGCCACCCAGGTACACAGCAAGTCATGGAGAAAGAAGTAAAGTAAGGCATTTGGAAATAGAGAAAAGATAAAAGCCCAGAGGCAAAAGTAGTTGGGATAATTTAAGATAAGAAAAGCTGGCAAGAAACAAGCCAAGCAAAGGCCGGGCATTCGTGAGAAATAATAAGCCTCCGTGTGATTTATTCAGGAGTTGGGTTGTGAACCCCTAAAAAAGCCAGAAGAGTAAAACATCCCACAATGGGGGGACAAGATGCAAAATATAAAATGAAATAAAGACAAGGGCAGGAAAGTGAATTCCAGGGAGAAGACAATACCTCATCAAGAGAGAAAGCAAAAGCAGGAAGACACAGATAAAATCTTAGAAGCAAAGAACTGCCTGGACCCAGAGTGCTCCACTGCACGAACACAGGTAAAATAAAGCAACAGCAACTGCGATTTAAAAAAAAGTTTATTAGAAAACTGTTTGCCATTCAGAGCAATCATCACTCTTGATAGAAGATAACAGAAACAGTTGGAGAAATAAACCACCAGAGAAAATTTTGCTGTGTATACTTTCATAAAAGTAACTAATCTCATAATATATGCATTATGCGTATGTATGTAGAATGTTCTTTTATTGAAGTCCCCTTGGCTATTAGTCTCTCTTATTCTCTTCCCTCTCTTCCCAAGTCCCCCCGCCCCACTTCTGTGTCTCTCTGTGAGCCCCACTGTGTTTAATTAAGGTTTCTTGCACGAGCTTCCACTAAGGAAGTGACATGCCAGTGGCTATTCCAGAGGATCTTAAAAGGTGTAGCCAGCTACCCTCTGTACAGAGTATCCCACCAGTATACACATGGCTACTGACTACCACTCCTGAAAGAAGTACTCTAAACCATGCCAACTAGAAGAGAAAGTATTCAAAATTAAGAATTCAAATACAAGTTGGGTGGTGGTAGCACATGGCTTTAATCCCAGCACCTGGGAGGCCAGCTGATCTACAGACCGAGTTCTAGAACAGCCAAGACTATACAGCGAAACTCTGTCTTGAAAAAGCAAAAACCAACCAACCAAACAAACAATAAAAGATTTCGATTCAAATACAGTGTTAGTGGAAAAGGTTGAATAGTAAACACGAATTCAGGAACAGAAATGTTCTTCTAATGAAAATTTAATGCCAAGAATAAGATTGTAAAACCTTAAGCAAAAAAATTTAAATTGTTTTTAATTAAAAATGTAAAATATAATGAAAGTGATAAAATATTACAAAATCCTATTCCTAATAATCTGTGGCAAGGGCATTGTAGAAAGCATGCTGTATTTCTCATCTTGTATACAATCAGTAATATTCCACTTGTGAATTTTATAGAGAAAACCAAGCAGAATAATTATTTAATTGAAAAACTAATCATAACCTAAAATCAGATTTTATACCTACCAAGCTACAAAGTGAGACAT
>PVIU01000190.1:0-117500 GCA_004026605.1 Ondatra zibethicus | reverse complement strand
TTTTACTTTTTTATAGCATAATTCTTTATTGACTCTTTGGAAATTTCACATCATGCACACCAATCCTTCCTCACTCCTCCATCTTTCCTGTCTCTCCTACAGTTCTTCACCCATTCTAGTTTTTATGTATCACGTAGCACACCCTTCTGTCCAATCAGCCCCACCCACAAAAGTACACCGCAATGAGTCATTGGTCAGGTTCAAGCCTTCTGGCACGCCATCATCACTGGACCCTCACCAGAACTCCTCTTGGAGATCCTGCTGTGTCTTAACTTCTAGTATGAGAGTAACAGTTGGTGACTGGGAAACACTGGAATAGTTCGTGTAATCTGATACATGTAACATGCATAAAGCAGTATCAGGTATACCTTTCCCTGTGTGCCTGACGTAAGCACACAAACACCTGCTTCCAATACAGGTAAGGAATGTGTCTGGAGAGTGCCATTCCACACACTGAGTGCCACAGAGCAGCTCTCACATATCCATTACTTCACTCCGACCATTCCTTGCATGGCCTCTCCAGCATTTCCAGTTTACAATCTCCCGTGTGGCTTCCAGCCCTTCACTGCTCATTAACTCCCAGGACTTAGCTTGCTCACTAGCTCCAAGCCTGGTGGTATAGGAGGGTCTTCTGTTTGTATATTGCCCTCATTGGTTAAATAAAGAAAACTGCCTTGGCCTTTTGGTAGGGCAGCCCTTAGGTGGGCGGAGTAGATAGAATGGAATGCTGTGAGAGAGAAGGCAGTGTGGCAGACGCCATGCTTCTCCAGCACAAGATGGACACTGGTTAGACTCATGCCGGTAAGCCACGACACAGATTATTAGAAATGGGTTAAACAAATATGTGAGAGTTAGCCAATAAGGGGCTGGAGATAATGGGCCAGGCAGTATTTAAATGAATACAGTTTCTGTGTAATTATTTCGGGTTTAAGCTAGCCAGGCACCGGGCGGCGGGAGCCGGTTGGCCGCTGGGACAAAAAGCAAGCCGCGCGCCTCTTACTACAGCCTGGTGCCCTCTACATCATAAACCAAGAATTGATTCCTGGGCCAGGTCATTTCGGTTGGTTCCCCAATCAGCACAGACATCGTGCCTAGGGTTCACCACAGAACTTCCAAATATCCAGCTCTTTTCTTTGCTGAATGTTTGTTTTCTAAGCCTTCTATCCTCAGACAGAGAGACACAGCTACTTTCCACTAGTGATTTCTACAAGATTGCTGTCTTCAAACTTCACAATCTTAAGTAATTCAGACACATCTTCACTTCTGCTCCATCCCTTCCCTTGTCTGGACCCCACACCAGGTAACTCCTTCATACATAACTGGGTTATATCATCTGCAGTGCTATGTTTTATGACCCAGTATTCCAGCAATGTAAAATCTACCACGCAGCTCTACCTGGGGCCCTATCACTGCACCAAAGCATCGGGTTAGAGCAGAAACACAGGCCTCGGTCACATCTCAGGTGACATCCTGACCTCAAATATCTCTGTCTTCTGCAAAGTCACTGTGATCTTGGTAAATGAGACCTGTCCTTCCCTTGATGAATGGGCATGTTCACCAAACTACGGCATTTCAGAGCTGAGGCCTACCTATTAAGAACATCTTTATCAATGCTCTAGATTCTTCACACATGGAAACTCAAGTTCCCAGAGTTAGCGACCATATCCAATGTCCAAACTGCTCCAGTAAATCTGACTGCCAATGCAAACTTTATGATAAAGAGACAAAGGACCTAGAACTTCTCATCAAGCAAATGACCGGTCCAAAATAAGACTAAGGATGAATACGTTAGATCAAGCATTTAAGACTGAGATGGGGAGGGCTAGGGATGCTTCACTGTTTCATGGCATGTGTTGCTTTTGCAGAAGAGCAGAGTTTGCTTTCATGAACCCACATGGTGGCTAATAATCATTTCTAACTCCAATTCCAGGACATCTGATGCCTCCTTCTGGCCTCTGCAGGCACTAAACACACACGTGGTGCACATACATGCATGCAGTCAAAACATTCATATATACACACACAAGAAAATGATCTAAAAAAATTTAAAGGACTGGATTGAAACACACTACACACACACACACACACACACACACACACACACACACACAGAACACCAAAAGAAAATTGGAAGTGATACTTAGTATCCTGACTGTACGGCTGTTCTCACGGATGTATACACACATCCAAACTCATTAAGCATATGACCTATTACATCTAATATTCATATGTCAGTTACACTTTTAGAAATTATTTAAGAAAATAGAAGACATCCAATAGGAGTCTCTATCTATCTACCTAAGACTGAGGGATGGGTTTTAAATATTTAAAGAAACTTTGTTCCTGATAGCTGATAAACACATGCTAAAAGAAGAGTACTCAACAATAAGGTATGAATTACTTAAAACACATTCTTCTTCTAAGAAAAAGAAGCTAAAAAAAGGTTCCATGCTGAATTATTTTATTTATATAAAACTCTAAAAGTGGCAAACCTAATCTATATTATGAAATAGTAGAGACGTGGTTGTCAAGACCCAGATAGGACATAGGGACACTTTCTGAAGCAGAAGACTGGCTACAAAGGACACAAGGAAGCTTTATGAGGCTGGAGACTGACTGCAATGGACACAAGAAACCTTTCTGAGGCAGGAGACTGACGGCAAAGGACACAAGGAAGCTTTCTGAGGCGTTGGGGACAATTTGTGCTGACCAGGGTAGAAGGTTCACAGCTATACACCAGTAAAACTGTGGAATTTTAACCTTAAAATGGATATTTTCTATAAACTCTCATTTTAGTAGATTAAATAATTCATTTGAAATCTGAAAAGGTTGGGAAACCCTGAGTGTCAGGATTTATGAGAACCACTGTGATTACAACGGGGAAAATTATAACAAATTTTAAATGACTATAAATTTACTATGGAGCGATACAACTGCAACAGAAGAAAGGAGAGAGAATGCCACTGTAGCTTGCTTTCCTAGATCTGAGCTGTGTGAAGAAAGTGAATATGAACTCGCAGCTATAGTGTTAGGCTTCTGTGAACACACCTACTCTCTATCCCCCTCCTGCCACCCCCACCCCCGCTCTGAGAACCGAATTCATTCTTCTTTGCTAGAAAAGAGTTTTACAGTTAAGAAAATTGTAAAATTGAAGACTGTTTTGAAAATACAAGGAAAAAATAAAACCTCCCATAATATCTCCACCTTGAAACAGTCCCCACATGTTAGACATGTGGTACATATCTGTTCATCTGTGTCTTTAAATGTGAATGTGGATCCAAACCTGAATGATGCAGCAGGTGTCATTTTATAACTTGTCTTTTTCATCTAAATTTAGATGTGATTTCTCCCTATATTGTTATTGTCTTCTTCATCATTACTTATTATACCAGCTGAGTAAGCTACATTCCAAACCAACTGCCTATACTTGAAATTTCCATGTTTTAAGAAATTATTATAAATTCTGAAATTAGTGAGTTGGAGGTCAGCCTGGTCTACAAAGCAAGTTCCAGGGCAGGAACTCTGTCTCGAAAACACAAAAATAAAAAAAAACTGACATTAATAACCTTGTGGCAAAATGTCTGTGCAAACCATGAAAAATTTATAAGGATAAATTCCTAGATGTATAATTGCTAAGACAAAGTATGCATATCCTGAATGCTTTCAGGGGATACTGATAAACTGAGAACTGCTCTAGAAGAGAGGCTGATGGACTGGCAGGCGTCCATCCAAAAGAGAGGCTGATGGACTGGTGGCGTCCATCCAGAAGAGAGGCTGACAGACTGGTGGGTCTCCATCTAGAAGAGAGGCTGACAGACTGGCAGGTGTCCAAAAGATGACAAAATTGAGAAGTCCACACATGTCTCTGTGGCAGGTTGAGGGTCTGAGTATAGTCAGCCCAGAGCAAAGCAAACTTGGGAGAGAAAGACAGTCAGCCTCCCAGGAGGGGAAGGGATTTTGCTTTTGACTACTGCAGGTGTTACCTCTCAGTTAAAATGGATTTGACAACAGACCAAAACATCTTGGAGAAAGGTTAGTTCCTGTGTGAGCGATTAGCCCATCTCAGCCTCACCAGGACCTCCCTCATGTGCTGTACCTGTGATGACAAGAATGGCTGAACGTTTGTCCCTCCTTGGGGGACTAGCAGGGTCTACTGTGTGCTCATACGGATACTAGATTGCCCAGTGCACACAAGATTTGGGGTGTTAGAGGGAAACCGAAGAAATCCTCTAACCCAGTGGGGTTCTCAACCTTCCCAATGATGCTACCCTGTTCCTCATGTTGTGGCAACCCCCAACCATAAAATTATTTTGTTGTTACTTCATAATTGTAATTTTGCTACTGTTATGAATCTTAAATATCTGTGTTTTCCAATGGTCTTAGGGGACCCCTGTGAAAGGGCTGTTCAAGCCCAAAGAGTCACAACCCACACGTTGAGAAAGGCTGCCCTAACCCCTCCAATGGCTCTTGCTCTTGCCAGCTTCATCCCTACAAGGCTTCTTCCCAGTGGCAATAGTGAACTTTATTCTGTCATTCCTCCAACACTCCCAACAACCAGCCTCACCAGCACAGGGGTCCATGATATTACACTAAGTTTCATGCATCAATTACAGTTTCTTCCCTTTGTTTCTGTCTCAAGAGAAAAAAATTCCTGGACTGGAGGAAAAATAAACCATATGAGTGGTCTTAAGAAAAGTATGTTTATCTATGTATTATTTGAGAAAATATAATCTCATACCCAACCTAGCATGTAAAGATGAAAAGCATCAATACTTTAGCTAAAATTAAGCTATGAAGCATCCGGGACAACCTTATTCGTTCCACCCCAGATCCTTCTACGACAGCCCACTCCCCTCTCCTCCCTGACCCCTCCCTCTGTGGACACCAAGAGGCAGGCAAGCACACATTTGGACAACTCAAGGTCCCTTGCAAGTCTATGAATTAAAATTTCTTGTGGCATTGCGATCTAGGTTCAAACTAAATCACCTCAGGCAAAACAGAAGACACCTGCCACCAGGGGCCAAGCGTCCTACCCATCCTGAGTTCTGGCCACCACAAGAGGTCAGGCAGGAGTAGAGACACCATTATCACTGTGGTGCAGTCATCCCTACCAGCCATGCCTCTTCTTTCAAAGGCTTCTATCTCAGCTAGAACAGGCTGTTGTAGCTTCAAGTCTGACAACTAAATTTTGACTCCAGGAAAGTCACAGCAGTCAAAGACATTTATCCTTAAGCACTTTCTCTGGACAGGCCCAATCTGTGCAGTCAGAGGAATGCAGATTAAAATCTTAGCTTCAAGGCGGGAGAAATAGACACTTGCTGTTCTTCCAGAGGACCTGAGGCCTGTTTCCAGCGTCCACATTGGGCAGTTCATAACTGCCTCTCACTCCAGTTCCAAGGGAATCAGACGCCCTCTTGTGGCCTACATGAGCACCTGCACAGATGTGGCATACACTTAACAAAGATACACAAATATGAACACATAAATAAAAAGAGAATAAACATTTTAAAACAAATTCAGATCAGGAAGACTTTAAAAAGAAACCATCCTCAAAATTCTTTTGTGACCACCCAAAGCATCTACCACACCAGAGAAGGTCAACGAAACATGACTGAGGATAAGAAATCTAAACAAAAGAAAAGACACAAAGGTAAAAAACAGAAAAGTGGGTAGTGAAAAGATGTTGTAAAACCAAAGTATCAAAAATTTCAAGTAGAGCAGGCAGATCTCAATGAGTTCGAGGTCAGCCTAGTCTATAAAGCCAGGACTGTTACACAGAGAAATCCTGTCTTAAAAAACCAGAGAGAGAAATTATGGAAATGAAGAGAAAGAGACACTGTGAACATTCTCCTGGAAGATAGGAAATACATGTAGCATTTAGGAAATTTACAGAGTATCCGTTTGGACAATAATGTCAAGGAACTGTCTCCAGGACTCTGCCTTCTGAATGGCAGAGAGCCTTCCTGCTATAATTCTAAAACCACCCTTTCCATTCATGAACCGGTTGCCTCATCTCTCACTGTATACCTCTTCTCTGGAGCGGAGTTGTGCAATCACAAGCATTCCCTGGGTACCTGGAGCGGAGTTGTGCAATCACAAGCATTCCCTGGGTACCTGGAGCGGAGTTGTGCAATCACAAGCATTCCCTGGGTACCAGGTTGTGTCTCAGGCTTCTGTTCTGAGCTCTGAGACACAGGTGGAAACCAGGGCTCAGGTGATAGGACAGATGTGAGGCCTTCCTCAGGGAGTCAAAATCCAGTCATCTGGTGTGTGTGTGCGCGCGCGTGTGTGTGCGTGCGTGTGCGTGTGTGTGTGAGGCCTTCCTCAGGGAGTCAAAATCCAGTCATCTGGTGTGTGTGTGTGTGGTTGTGGCCTTCCTCAGGGAGTCAAAATCCAGTCATTTGATATGTATGTGTGTGTGTGAGAGTGTGAGTGTGTGTGTGTGAGGCCTTACTCAAATAGTCAAAATCCAGTCATCTGATGTGTATAGGATATTGGAAGTGATCATTAGCCAAACATATACAATGAGCAAAGCATCACCTTAAATGAACACAAGTCCAAGGGCCACCCTACTGGAAATTTTAAGACTTTGTTTTTCATGGGTTTTTCAATCCATACTGATGGCTTCAAATGTTACATTAAAATGCTATTCACTTTCATGAATGAACTTTTAGCGCCCTGCTGCTGGCCATGAATAGTAGGTGACTGAAGTCTGTTGGAGTCCCCAAATGGAAGAAGTCTAAAGACATCCAAATATGGAACAGAATCAAGACTGAGGAAGGAGGAGGAAACAAACAGCATCGGCCTTTCCAGCAGCAAACAGGCCTCTGAAGCTGTTGTAGTGCTGTTTTAATGATCCCTTAATACAAGCTCCACCTATTCACCCCTGGGAGGGGGGAAACACTATTTCTATCTCTGCTAGCCCCCATTCCCCAGAGAGCAGTCAGCTGTCTGATGTACAGATTTTCTGCACTGCTTGGCTGGCCAGTCTCCGTGGAAGTAAGCACAGTCACTCCAAAAGTTTGGAGACCATGAACTGCTTAGCTTTTCTTAGGTTCAACAATAAGGATCATATTTAATGAAGGCCAATCACTAAGATCACAACTTATCACTGAAAATTACAGGGAGACCCCGGACACCACTGCCAGACAAAGTTGGTACAAAAGATGATGGACTTAAATTTTCTTCAAAAATTTTAAACATCTATCTCCTCTCTCCCAGGCATCCTGAGTTTTCCCCCACTCAATTCCTGCTGCTCTGTTGAACAGGCAACTAAGAGCAGGATGGGGCAGGGGTGGGGCAGGGGTGGGGCAGGGGTGGGGCAGGGGTGGGGCAGGCTCAGTCAGAGGTATGGTTGCGTTTCTTATCTGTCTTTGCATCTACCTTTGGCCCTGTGCCTGAATTCTGTCCAATAGGCTTGGAAAAGAAGGGTTTAGCTGTGGAAAACCTAGCAACGAGCTAGAATTATAGTTTGATTGTGTTGTCATTGTAGCCAAGGGGCAGAAGGTTGGCTCGGTTATAGCCAGTAACCTATTGTGACAAAGACACTTCCCCAACTAGACCACCGGACTCTGCTGCGTGCAACGGATCTCTGAATCCACAGTAAGCTGTATGAAGCAGCCGCGCAACACAGAGCTTTCTGAAATTCCCCACCATGGTTCTCCACTTCTGTATGAGTTGTCTCTAACACAGACACCAACAAAACGTCTGATAATGAATAGCTCTTCTCCTAAACCCTCAACTTGAAAAGGAAGGCACAATATTCCTCGAAACCACTGTTAATTATGATCAGTAAATAGAATGATTCATGCTTCTTCAATGCTACTTCATGTGCATAATCAGCTAATAATCTAAACATCAACAAGAATCCAAAGACAGAGGACTCCACAGAACAGGAGTCCAGATGCATACTTGAGTTTTCCTCCGGAAACCCTGCTAACGCATGCTGGTGTCTGAGGATGTGTTTGTGCTCTGTGCACATCACAGTTGACATCTTGTCAAAACCAAGGGAAATAATTGCATCTCCGAGTAAGAGTATCATGCAGGCAGCGGGTTCAACACGGTACTGCTTATTAGCCCCAGTTTACTAATATCTTACTGTAGATAACCATGTGTGGTAGGAGAGAAACGTATAGGTTCCTACCAAGATTTGGGCATAAAAACAAAATCTGTTACACTTCCAATTCCAAAGACCGGAGAACAAAGGGAAAGGCAAAGCAATGCAAAGCTGTGTTTCCTCCCTTTAGAATTAAACATTTAAAGAAATCAAAATCCTAAACGTTACATCTCTATTTGAGGAGGGGTGGGCAAGCCATAAGCCAGTTTGCTTAGGTCTTGAGGGAGAAGGAAAAGCACCCATCTTATGAGGTTATTAAGCTAACACTTCAGCAAGCCGCAGGCATGCTACTCATCTATTATACAAAACTGAGATCTTCTGACAATCCATAATTATGTGCTGAGAACTCTAATGAATAACTCCGCATCAGAAGGACTCCCAAACTTTGATCAGTGTCCCGAGAGGCAGTGGGTCAAGATGAACCTTGAAATCTGATTAACATCACCCATCCCTGTCCAGCACTCCAAACAGACTATTTTTGCAGCTCCAGACTCTTCGCTTGGATATTTCAAGAGCATAATTTTGTCAGACATCCGAGAGCAATTAAAACAATATTAGTATTCACTCTCGAAACAGACTGAAGATGGAATATGCGTGGTTTCCTACTTCTTTCACAACTCCTCATTTTGCTCCTAAACCCGTGGTCATTTAAAAAAAGAAAAAGGTTCAATTTTAGGACCAGTGCTATATAGATGAGTTATGAGCTACAATTTGTACCTCGTCCTCTGCAGGTGCCAGTGCTTTCCTGGAAAACACCTAGGTCTAAAGTGATGCTGTGTATAAACCGAGTTAGCTGCACACCCCTTCCTCTATTGCCCCTGGTTTTAAAACATAGGAATCAGAGAAAAAAAAAGAAAAAACTACTTTAATAAATTTGAGGGCTTTTAGCCAATTACATTAAGAAAGACAGTGAGAAAGGCTGGGGACATAGACCAGTAGTAAAACCCTTGCCTTAAATATGGGAAGCCCTAAATTCAGTCCTGAGCATACAAGAACAAACACCCACAAAACAACCAGGAGACCTTTAAGAGGAAAGAAACACTACAAAGTCCTCAATACCAGCAATCAACTCCCCTCTCCCCTTCACAGGTTCCCTCTCTCCTCCCCTCAATTTTCAAGAGCCCCTAGGATGTCTCTTCTCTAACTTGAGGAACCCGTGGTAGAAATGCGGGTGCCCGGGGGTGGAACGGCAGGCGCAAACCGCCAGTGTACTGACGCAGGAGCCTCCCACTCTCCCGCAGGTTCTCAGCGGTACAGGAGAGAGCGACGGGGAAAGGACTTCACACAAGGAGCCGAGGAGGAGCAGCTGGGGAGGAGGTGGAAGTGGGTGACAGAGACATGGAGCCAGAAACAGAGCTGTGAGGAAGAAGGGGAAAAAAGGCTGAGCAGTGAAGGGTGGTGGTTAAAATAACTCGTGCTAACAGAGCGCTCTTTGTTACCACACACTGCTCTTTGTTATCACACATTACAGAACGTTATAAACAACAGAAGCCGTGCAGGAAAGCTGCACCACAAGCTCTGGGCTCTGGTGACCTAACAAGCTCCCTGGCTCCTTCCTCCTGCAGAATGACGCTGTTTCTAGAACACCATGTGAGGACCGCGCCTGTTAATCTGTACATCTCAATCCGCTCACAGGAACCGTCGATGATATTTGGCACCGCGTCCTCCCCAGAAGCCTTCTGTGTTCATATTGACGTAACCCAGGAAGATGCAGGCAGGGCTGGGCCCATCTGTGACGAGAAGCATCATGTTGGGGAAAGAGATGCGAACCTTTACGGAACACATTTCTAGGAAGTCCAAAGAAAATGATCTGGTGTGGATTTATGCATGAAGTTAAATACGCAACAGAAATGACAGACAAGACAGCTTGCCAGTGAAGGCAGTAGATGAAGGTTTATGAGTTCAGTGGCAGAAGATCCCTGAAGGTGGCTCCATTGGTCTTTTACCTCTCTGTGCCTTGACTTCTACCTTTCATGCTTCAGACAATCAACTTCCTCGCCCCTAGTAGGGCCTGTTTGGGAACACGCTGACCAACCATCCACCAAATAGGTAGCGTGCAGAGAGACTACACCAACTTTATTTCTCCTCTCGATCCTGCTTCACAGTAAGTCAGTGCATCACGGCTCTCCTTGGGACTCTCCGCTCTGACCTTTATTTTCTTGCCAAAACCTCTTTTCCCCTTAGACGTCAATACTGACTTTCTAGCTGGCTACGGCTCTTTCTCAAGCCTGACTTCAAGGGAACTAACATCATGGTGGGAAAGCAGTGGTCAGACACGGAGGCACTCTCCCTGTTCAGCACCCCTCCCAACACACACACACACACACACACACGCACACGCACACGCACACGCACACACACAGAGACTATTGTCACTCCAGTAGTCTGGAATCACTTCGTCTTTACGGACAGCTTTGTAATCTGACCACAATTTAACTGCCTACTTCTCTGTAGTGTTCTTCTCAATTCTTTGTCTTCAAACTGGGAACACTTTGCTTCTAGGGATCGTCGGCTCCTTCTGCAGTAGAACAATGTGTCTAAACTCAGCAACATCTGCCCAGCAGGTCCACAAGCCCTGAGGTAGAGCATTGCCTACACTTTCAGAGCCTGTCCTTTGCCTTTCTATGATCTCTCAGACTTTCCTGGTTGCCTTCCACCACCAACCTTCTTATTGTACCCTGCCCGTTGCTGTCCTAAGTGATGGCAGTTTCTCTATTCCAGCCTTCACAGACTGGAACTGCTCTCCTTCTAAAAGACAGCTGTGCTACGTACCCCTACTATGTGTATACTGCTTCATTCACGTCCCTCCATCTTTATTGTATGGTACCCAAAGTACAGGATCATAAATTTAGTATCCCTGACCATCCGACCACAATCTCTAGACATTAGCTATCACCAAATGCTTCCTATTCAAACATGTATTTTCAACTTTCTATTTCTTTGAGTACAGAATCCTCTGAGCCCAGGACCTTGCCTCGGTCCTTAGTCTTGTTAACACTTCACTGCCCAAGTCTCACACGCTCTGTGCCATGCCTCCAACTGCACTACAGCGCAAGCCCGCCCTCCCCTCATCTCTGTTACCAGAGCAAAATCCCCCATATTCCCACAGCCTCACTGAACATATAGTATTCCAACTTTCATATTATACTGGGAGTTCTCAGGGGTCACAATTCCATTCTTGGTATGAATCACCAGAACCCAATGGAGCACAAATACAGAACATCTATTGCACTGAATTGCAAAAATATCTTCTAGAATTAATCCTTAACAGTCAACCAGATGAAGGAAGTTTTGGAAAGTGGGTGATGCTAGAGGATGATGGAATGTGTTCAACAACTGTCCTATTTGAAAGCGGGAGGAAACTGGATAGTATGTGCCTGGGTTTGTGGGCTCGTGGGCTTTGCATCGTCCTTGTGCAAAGTAGTCTCCTTTTGCTCCCATCCAGCCCCCAGATCCTCGCAGTTCATCACAGACTAACCACCATGTGATAATCACACTCACACTGGATCACACATCCCTGCACCGGGGATGGTCCTCTCATCTCCTTGGCCTATACAAGCTGACAATCAACCTGTATCATTTAACTGAACTTGGCTGGTCCAGAAATGGTAAGGTTTCAATTGAGGAAAACCAACAATTATATTTTTTGGAAGCCAATAAGCCAGGTTAAGAAAGAAAGCTAAAACAGGTAAAAGGGACAAACAGGTTTATCCTGGATGTATTGAATGCAGAGGTTGTATTTTTTCTCTCTTATTTAGAATATAGATGAATATATATTTTCACTTCCCCATTTATATTAGCAAAACATAATTTTGAGTGAAAACTCTAAATATACGCACATCCAAAAAGTAAGCAGGGCCACTACCGAATGATGAAAATGTTCTGAGATGAAAGACAAAAAGGAAAATGGATCCTGAATTGCTAGCCTCAGAAACCAAATGGGAAAACAATCAACAATTTTCAGGCAGATTTAAAGTCGAGCTTCTCCAGTGGAAACACTAAAGTTCTGAGTACACAAGAAGCAGCACGGGATATGGGTTTCACACCTATCTTTATAAACAAGGCCATTAAAGCTGAGTGTGTGGGTCACACACCCTGACCGCTGCTGAGTTCAAGGGTAGCCTGGGTTATGCTTGTGTTCCAGGGCAGTCTGGGCTACAGAATGAGACCCTATAAGAAGGAAAAGAACAAGTGACTAGATAAAAGACATGGGCGGGGGGATCGTGTAGTGACATTTCATTTCTATTTTAATAAACAAAGCTTGCCTGAAGATCAGAGAGGAAAACAGCCGCATTGATCAGCCTTACAGACCAAGCAGTGATGACATACACCTTTAATCCCAGTAGCCACACTAGTTGCCATAGAAACCAGGCCGTAGAGATGCACAACTTTGATCCCAGCACTAGAGAGGAATATAAGACAGGAGGAGACAGCTCTCGGTCTCAATTTCATTCTGAGATTCCTGGAGGCAGGGTCGTCATTTCGGACTGAGGTCGAAGTAAGAGCTGTTTTGCTTTTCTGACCTTCAGGTTGAATCCCAATATCTGTCGCTGGGTTTTTATTAATTGTGCTATGGGGCTGGGATAGAGAAAGGGGAGAAGGGAAAAAGAAGGCAAAGAAGGATGGAAAGGAAAATGGTGGGAGAAAAAGATAAAAGACTAAGAACAAAACTACACAATGTCCATCACCACTGGATTCATGTAGGTAAAATAGGCATCCATTCGGCACCTGGGATGGAACCTCAGGAACCACGTGTCCCAGGTGAGCTGACACGTCCTAAGTAAGAAGAAGCCAGCACCTTCTTACTCATGATCCAAGTCTGCTACTTCATGGAGCTCCGACCTCTCTCCTTCCATCCCAGACGCCTCCTTCCTACTCACCCCATACATAACTGTTGCCCCTGAACGTGCTCGGAGGTTTCATTCATACCTCACTGATCTCACTATCATCCATTTCTCACTGTGGCACTCTGTGCACATGAACGGCACTCAGACCGCTTCAGCCCACGTCCCCTCTCATTCCCTAACAAGCCCACAGTTGAAATCAGCCGACTGATTCGATAATGTTCAGTGTTCTGTAACGGCCACAGCGATTCTGGATCCGTCCTAGAACTGCCAAACACCCACTTCCCAAGGGGACAAAGGGGAAATGAGGAAGAGATGGTGGAAAACAGGAAGTAACTCCTGGTACACAATCTTTCCCATCAGGACACTGGTAACAACCTATTGACTTGATCATCTTGTGAGCCTAGTGCAAGCCTACAAATAAAATGTACTTAAACTTACAGTTGGCCATTTAGTGAATCAAGGACTGAAGAGAGTAAGAAGGAATGTTCTCACCTGGCTAGTGTCCCTGCAATGAGAAGTTCATTCCCTTTTTCATTTTTCTTGCCCATGGAGGTCCTAAGAGAACTGACAGTATGCCTGTCCCTCGAGCTAAATTTGAGAGGGATTACAGATTGCCAGGAAAAGTTCACAGGACAATCATCTCACTTCTTAAAACAAGCTACGCAATGCCGTCACAATTGTTTATTGAGTGCCAAATGTACAGTTTTAAAACCAGGGCAGAAGTGAAAATACTAACGCTTCTTTTCCGATACTTCAGAGTCAAATCCCACATGGCAACCTGCCAGTCCAAAGGCTCCAAAGGCTCCAACTGGAGCCTGTCTTCACAGGAGGAGAAAATGGAGGTGAAAGCTCTTGAGTTGGGGTTACCAAGGACTCAGAACTGACAGGAACATCTGCAACCACCATCTGTGTTAAAGCTACCGAAAACGGCTGTCTACCTCCATGTGTTTCAGGGCGCGCATCAGCTTTGTGTGTGTCGTATGAATTAGCCCTGACTTACTTTAACCTAGGCAACCATAGTCACCCAAGTATTCGCGCCTGTCACAACTGTGGTGGGGTCCCTGAAACTCGGGTTCTACAGATATCCATGGTTCTGGGATAACAAGAACAGGAAGGAAGTTAGGAATGGCCTGAAGTACCTGGTTAGACTGCAGATTTACCTTCAAAATGAAATAAGTGCCAAAAAAGTCTAATCTTGAAGAGTGGGTGATATTCTTTTCCTTCCACAAATACTTCAGGAGGAAGTGTATTTGAATAGCGAGGGTATAAAAGTTAAAAAGGAACTATGTATTTATATACATGGGCTATGACATGTAAATATTTGAAATGATGAAAAGAAAATTATATAATAATTTCAAAATCATGGGGGAAGAATATCTCTAAAAATATAAGAATGATAAAATCACTAAAACTGTTACTCTCAGGTGCTTTCAGTAACACAGTAGTCAGGAGGGGAAACCGCCGGCTGCATAAGGAGAATAATATTCAAGAATCCTGTCGCTTGGCTGGCCCCTTCTGTCTCACCTCTATGAAAGCTGAGCTTTCTGTTCTTGGAGAGACTGAGGTATTTCTACCCCATTCCTCATCTGCAGCAAAGTGATTCACCCAGAAATGTATCTGAAACCTCCCAACACTGTTTCTAGACAGCGCTGAGATACGGCTGGCCTGCACTGCCCTATTCCTTCCAGAGGATCCCACTGTTCTCGCCATCCTCCAGAAAACATCTGCCTTCTGGCTGAAAACCCGCCTCCCCCTCCCAGCAACAGACTC
The DNA here is from genome assembly GCA_004026605.1 of Ondatra zibethicus. Taxonomy (NCBI): domain Eukaryota; kingdom Metazoa; phylum Chordata; class Mammalia; order Rodentia; family Cricetidae; genus Ondatra; species Ondatra zibethicus. The sequence continues at coordinate 102,767 of PVIU01000190.1, read as the reverse complement.
AACCCTGTGTGTTCTTGGCTTCATTGCTGCTTGATTCCAGTTTTTCCAAAAAGCTTTGAAACTATTCCTGTTGAGAATATAAATCTGAGTCACACACAGTAAAGCAGGACCTGGTTACGGGGCCTGTGCAGATCGTAGCAGACTCTGCATTTCAGCGGGGGTGGCAATTAAAGTCAGGAAGGAAACAAAACAGTTTATCTCCCCAGGCAGAATCAGGGATGGGAGCTCAGGACCCTGTGAGCAGCTGGTCCTCTAAGGCCCTTTTCTGGGCCGGGAGCATGGTGACTGTAACCACCATGGCTGAGGATGCTACCTTCAATCTGGTGAGTGAGGCCAGCACTGAGGTATAGGCTGGGGAAACCCCCCATTCACGATAACTACCACACCTACAGTTCTAGGGTCCAGTTAAAACGACATCCCAGGCAACTGCTGACTTCAGAAGGATTCCAGTAACCCAGTTAACATCTCTGTGCTTTGGCGCTCATATATAAAAAAGGGGGTGAAACTATCTATGGAGATGTAATGAGTGAAATTAATATTTTTGCTTGTGTGAACGATAATAAGGATTTTCCCTCTAATCCTTAAAACCTAAAATGAAAAATATATTACCGGGCTGGAGAGATGGCTGAGCAGATAAGATCTCACAGCGCTGTTGCAAAGAGTCCAACTTTAGTTCCCAGCACCCACGGTGGCCTTTTTTTTTAACTCCAGTTCCAAGGGATCTGACACCATCTTGAGGACTGTACAGGCTCCTGCACATACACATGCACAAGTCCCATCCCACTCCCCCAAACACACAATCAATCAATCAATATAATGAACAGAGGCTACTTACCCTCACCCAGAAAAGTCATTAAGTCAGACACATACATACTATAGGAGTACGCACGCTTTCTCCTAAGGCCAGAGAGGGAGAGTGAAGCTCGTATTCTCAAGCGGCCAACTGAGTCTGACCTATTAATGTTTCCATTCACAGAGCAGGGAAACTTAAGTATGGAGGAGATAAGAGTATTTTGGCCTCTGGGTCTGTAAACAGTAGATACATGATCCAAGTCCAGGCCATTGAGTCAGAGTCTTCATGGTCTTTGTCATAATGCTATGCTGGCTGGGGAAATGTTTACATAACGAATGAATATTCTTGTAGGGAAAACACTTAAGAAAGTCACAATCTTGATCGTATCTTCCCCAAGCTTAGATGATGCTCCTGGCAACCTGCCCAGTGGGAGGATAAGGATGTGAGACAGCAGGTAGTGTCTCAGACCTGTTAACACCTTTACAAGCCACCCAGGGTATTGGTCTTGATTCCAAAGTCACTTGGTTTCCTAGAACCCTTGAATCTGACGAGAGTAAATGCGCACCCTGTCTTGCTCTTCCAACAGTTCTCCGAGGGATGTGAACCGACTGAAGACTGGTCATGAGAAAGTCAACCATGAACAAGACACCTGTAGCTCCCACCCTGACCCAGCACTGAGTCTGGCAGGCATACCAACAGCATGTCCACAGAGCAGCTAGACGTGCTATTCCTGGAGATGGGAAATATTTTCCACTTTCGTTTAGTCCATTCAGGTCAATGATGCAAAGGATGCCTTCCTGAGTCAGGTCAGGTCAAGCTGACTCGAAAGTGGTATCAATACTTGAATATCACTGGGTCTTTACCTTATGAAGTCCCATTCCGCGTATACTATTGACTAATTATCCTGTGTGATAAATGCTTTTTCCATTCATCATTTCTGCCAGCATTTGGGCTCTTGATTAAATATAAGCACTTCAATAAACACCAGATGATAGACAGGAAAATGAGAAGGCTGTGGCAGGAAGAAAGATGGGCTGAGAAATAGGAAAGGTATCATGGTGTGGATATTAAATAGCTCTCCCAGGCCCATATGCAGATGCAGAGGGCTTGCTATCACCTGTGGCACTAGTGGAGAAAGGTGGAAGAAGGTAGAAGGTAGGCCCTTGTGCCAAAAACTTTGACCACGGGAAGTGTGTCCTTGAAAGGGGTACTGGCACACTTTTTTTTTTCTGTTTTACTTTTCATCCATAATGAGCTCAGCATAGTCCTTTGTCTCTCTGTCTCTCTCTGTCTCAGTTTCTCTCTCTCTCTCTCTTTCTCTCTCTCACACGCACACAATATCTGTGTTCCCACAGGCCCAAATGATAACAGAGACAACTGACCATGGGCTAAAATCTCTGAAATGAGTAGCCAATCTAAGTCTTCCCTTCTTACAATTTTCCCTGGCATTCTGTCACAGTGATAGGAAAAGAGGAGAACAAGATAGGTCATCAAATTCTTTAAAAGGTGAGCATCCCATCAGGCGGTGGTGACATATGCTTTTAATCCCAGCACTCAGGAGGCAGAGGCAGGCAGATCTCTACCTGGTCTAGCCTGGTCTACAAGAGTAAGTTCCAGAACAGGCTCCAAAGCAACAGAGAAACCCTGTTTCGGGGGGGAGGGGAGAGCATCCCAAGCATCTAACCTACTGGGTTAACAGGCATAAACATCCTTGTGTGAGTAGTACTTTGCTGATGGGGTGTGGGAGAAACTGGTATTCTAGGTGAACATGCACTCGGTGTGGCCCCCCCAACAGAGGTGAAATCTGGCAAAATATATATCCTACTTTAAATGAACCATGTGCTTTGAGAAAAACATTTTACTTCTGAACATCAACTTTGTACCTGGTGTCATCTCATGCTATACCACAGAGGCACCCAAATTCTGAGCAGTCACAAATTTCACAAAGATGTGAGCAAAAAGGTCCCATAACAACAACAACAGAAAAATAATCTGAAAGTTGTATGTTCTCCAACTCTGTCTTAGTGAAAACAAAGTTAGGAACACCTACATATACAGATCCTTTGGAGGCATGGAGTCAGTTGCGAGATTTTACAAGTGGCTGCTAGATTTTCTGGGATTTAAGAGAGAGGATTACTGGATCATGGGTCACACTATAGGGTAAAGAGAAAGGCTGAGAATTGAGAAAGAGAGTTAATGGGACCTAACCTTTCTCTACGAACAACCCTGCCCTGTTGAATACATCCATTCACTCCTATGATCTCCCTCATCCATGATGACAAAAGAGAGTCAACTATAATTCTACTTCACACTCAACCATCCATCCATGCTACATTTAACCTGAGATGAACCTCAAACTGGTTACACAAAAGGAAAGGAGTGCTAAGACTCCAGTGGGCTCCCTCTCATTGTGTGGCACTAGAACACTTCATTAGCTCCCCTAACCCCCAGCAACGCCACAGGTCAGGAACTGTCATTTCCTTCCTTCAGCTTCAGAGCCCAACCTGGAGCTAAGTAGATTTCCTGACATTAAAGATATCAAACCTAATTAACTCCAAGTCATGATCCTTTGCTAAATTTACTTCATAGCCAGCAACCAAGGCTGAAAAACAATTCTTCATCTTCATATGACTTTTGTCAAAACAAGAATATAACTGATTGCAAAGCAGGGAGATGTTTTAGGGGGAAAATAGTGAAGAAAAACAAAGGTAGGTTAATTAATTAAAGGATTAGATACATCATTTCTTAATCTCTCTCTGAGTCATCAAATGTAACTTAAAATCTGTGTTTTTACATAAAACTAAAATAACCAGATGATTTGCTGCTAATTGACTCTATTTAGATGGAGGTAAATATACGTGTTTGGTTCCTTCTCCCCTACTGGCTGTTAGAGACATAGCCAGAATCACTCCCACACCTAGTCCCAAAATAGTTTCAACTAAAAGGCCATTTGTATTGTTAACTCGTCCCACAAACAAAAAGTTAACACATTCCTCCTATGAATAATTGCAGGACTCGAGTTCTCAATGGTCCTCTCTTTAATTCAGGAACCATTTTTTAACAGTGGAGCTCGGTTCAGGAAACGGATTCATTTAAAGTTGGTGGATGAGGGCTAATTTGAAAAAAAAAAAAACCACCTTCTCTGCAGTTATTTATGAAGGGGACTCTTCTCTCCCTGAGCTTATGTGTGATGATCTACTCTTCCAAACATAACCCATGGGAAGGAGAGGGGGGAAGAGAAGTATAAACTAACCTAGAAAATGCAACAGGGGAGTGAGTTAGAAGACATTCCCCTCCCACTGAAGACTTCTTAACAGAGACCGTCACCAAAAACCCTCCAGCCATGGAAAGATTCACCTCTTCAAATCATCAGAAGCAGGGGCATCCCTCTATACAGAAGGGTGCCTCTCCTGTACGTTAGGAGACTAAGGTTCTCCTAAAGAAAAGGTTCTTCTGGAACTGACAGCAAACAGGTGTGTGACCTTCCTTGAGTAAAGACATTCACGCTACCAGGACATCTGCCCTGGAAGAAGGAAGAGGGGAAGCATGGGTCTCCAGGAAATCCTGGACCTAAATGGGAGGAAAAGGAGTGGACTGACCTGATGTTATGCTCCGGTCCTTTACTGGAGTCACCTGTTCACCCTCCATAAAATGACAGAGAGAAGACGAGGCATGCTATTTTATGGCCACCTCCATTAGCTTACCCTTTATTGTGGGATATTTGTTCTGACCATAGCATTTGCCATGAGCACACGCTATGCTGTTGGTGGTAAAGGTGAAGCACCATAATCAAGGCCATCAATATGATCTTCTGCTGTATTGACTGTGATCAACACAAGCATTTTATCAGGACAATATCCCAAGAACCCAAGGGAGCCAGGTTCCAGCATTCATTGGTCACTGCTCCATTAAGAGAGATGCACACAGGCTTCCTAGCTATGCAGCCTCTTTATTGTCCCGATGTCATTCCTGGGCACCCTCCTGTTCTGCTGGCTCAGCTGGATGCTTGTTGTATCACCCTTACCGGTTTGTATACATCAGAAATAGTTCCTAACTTTTGAAAACTCGGGTCTCAGCACCACGCTTGAAGGGCCCACAGAGTCTTCCACCCAACAGGATTCTGAATGATTAAAGAGCAGCTTTGGTAAGTCAGAGACGTGAAAATCGAAGTTGGGTTCCCTCATTCAGCCCTTAGTTTATTATCAAAACTGAGAAAGGCACCACACTCAAAACATAGTAACACACGCTGACTCAGATGCTAAGTCCTTTATACAAGTCTGTGTAATGATAACCGTACCAAGAATTCCTAACAGGACAGGGAATAATGACTGGGGGAATGAAGATGACAGACAGACAAGAGATACTGCTTTTTTCCATGAGCAAGATCAATAGGCCTTGAAACAGAAACGTAACAATTCGCTGCATCACCTAGCCCTCACCCCTAAGAAAACAAGCCACAGGCTGGCTGCCAGGCCCAGTAAACAAATTCCCCTGGGAAAGTAATTAGATGAAAACGAAGGCCTCTGTACTGCTTCCCTTCCTTCCTCCCAGCTATAAGTTGTACAGCTCAGCAGCAGAACTTTCCTAGCAGCTCTAAACAGAATCTGTTCTCTAAATTTATTTAAATATCCTGTCGCACCCCTTGCTGTAGCCTCTACCTTCATCTTTTTATTTTCTTCTTATAGTTATAATCAAACTTGGGACACAAAACTCCAGGGATCATGACTTAAATACAGACAGCCACATGGATCCATTTCTCTAGACTCTCACCCACCTGTGACCCCCAGATTAGCACTCACATAGTGCCAAAGGCATTGAAAAGACTCCCGAGTAAAACACGGCATGTCCAGATCAGAATGGGCTAATCCATGTTTGGAGGAGTTTGCTTTCCAGAACACACACTTTTGAAGCCCATTTGAAACCCTGGTGTTCAGCAGATCAGACTCCCCAGTAGCTACCTGGTTCACCCCACTCTAACTCACATTCTAAGAAAGCAGGCACAGGCGAGACCATGCTAACATGGCTGGGCACAAAGGGACAGATGAAGAGTCACGTTGCCAAATCCTGCTTGACCAGCATAGAGATTTCCTATCAGACCCTGGTTTTGCTTTCATCTTGATGGCCAGGCCCATTTTCCACGTGAAAACAAATCACTTAAAACAGGTTTGGTCACTTCCTGCTCCTCTGAGAATAGCCAAGTGACTTCTACTCCCCTTGGGACTAAGACCTTGATAAGTCTGCATTATGGCTTCTGTAGTCACAAGGATGAAAGCAAAAGCAGAAACGGCACCTAACTAGCTTCAGAAGAAGCCAGGAGACAGGGATGAAGGAAGCTGGGCCAAGAGACTCCCCAGTCCGTAGTTTCCTGTCCCACAGTTTCATTAATCCCAATCCGCTCAGGTCATCAAGCCTCAGCAATACTCCTCCAGACACACTGTAGGATTCGCAACAGCCTACCACCCACAATATCACAATGCCCGTGTCATTCACCTCACTTTTTCGCCAGGTAAACACAGGGTCATCTCACATTATCACATAAGAAAGCTGAACAAAGTACAATAAAGTATTTTGAAAGAGAGAGAACATTAATATAATTTTCATTACATTTTTACAATTGTCCTGTTTTATTTTATCTTCATTAATCTCTTATTACACTTAATGCATAAAATAAACTTTATCCTAGGCATGTACATGGGGGAAAGCATAGGACATACAGGATTTGATGTTGTCCACAATGATTCAGGCATCCACGAGGGCAGCAGTTCTCAACCTTCCTAATACTGTGACCTTTAACACAGTTTCCCTTACTGCGGTGATTCCCAACTACGGAATTATTTCGTTCTTACTTCACAACTGTAATTTTGCTATTATTGTGAATCGTGATGTAAATATCTGATATGCAGGGTATCTTGGTGTGGGAGGTCTTTCTGTCTATGTGTTGCTCTTATGGGTTACTGAATAAAGAAACTGCCTTGGCCTGTTGATAGAGCAGAACTTAGGTAGGTGGGGAAAACTAGACTGAATGCTGGGAGGAAGAAGGCAGAGGGAGAGAGACGCCATGGAGCTGCCAGAGTCAGACATGCCGATTCTTTGCTGGTAAGCCACTGCCACGTGGCAATATACAGATTAATAGAAATGGGTTAAATTAATTTAAGAGTTATCCAATAAGAAGCTAGAGCTAATGGGCCAAGCAGTGTTTTAATTAATATAGTTTTTGTGTGGTTAATTTGGTTCTGGGTGGCCAGGACCAACAAGCGGCCCCTCCTCCAATAATATCTGATATGCAACCCCCTGAAGGGTCATTCAACCCCCGAGGTGTCGAAACCCACAGGCTGGAACTATCGCACAAGGTGGTCTTGGAATGCACTCCCTGAAGGAAGGGGAAACAACTGCATTCATTTCCTGTTGATGCCATGCAGAAGTTTCACACTGGAAGAGCTTCAAATTAGAAGATTTTTACCATGTTGCAGCTCTGCAGAGTCTACGCCCAAATCAGAGGTGTGGATGTGTGCATTGTAGGGGGAGAATTAGTTCTGTGCTCTTGCTCCCAGTGGTGTGTTTCTGTGCTGCTGTCGGTCAACATGAAGCGCCATGGCCAGTGCTTCTGGCCATCTTTGATTGACAAGCACTTCTCTGCCTTCAACCCCACTCAGCCACGTGATGATCTTCATCTCCTTCCCGCCACTGTCCCAGGGCACATCTATCTCTGCATCCTACAGCTGCTATGCTTTGAAGATAGCTGCTATACTGGATTAAGGGCTATCCTAGTGAACTCATTTTGATTTGATTCTATCTGTGAAGACCCTATTCCAATAGGTGACATTGTGAGGCACTGAGAATGAGGATTTCAGCGGATGTTTGGGGAATGCACAATTCAACTTACAACAAAATCCCACTGAAAGACAGAGTTTGACTTTTTAAGTCCATTACAAAGGTAACTGGTTTAGGTTTTTATTTTGTTGGATGTAAAATATTCCCTATTAATATATACAAAAATAAATAAAAATAAGGTAGCGCTATATTTATATCTTATCTAACTTTGCAGAGAATTTAAACTAAATGTTGTTTACAACTTTAAATTCCTAGTATTATGAGTGAAATTGGTAACATAGTATGATATTAAAGAAACAGAATTTCATCTAATTTTGCTGAGCCTCAGTTTCCCAGGCTATAAACCAAAAACAATTAAACTGCTTGCTCTTTTTGTTTTGTTTGGTTTTGTTTTTTTGTTTTTTGAGACTGGGTTTCTCTGTAGCTTTGGAGCCTGTCCTGGAACTAGCTCTTGTAGACCAGGCTGGCCTCAAACTCACAAATATCCGCCCTCCTGCCTCTGCCTCCTGAGTGCTGGGATTAAAGGCATGCGCAACCACCGCCCAGCTTGCTCTGACTTTTATTATTGGATTTTGCAAGAATAAAATCCTGTGTGTCAGAAGAATGTTTAGAAAGAATAAAGCCAAAGAGGGAAATTCCTGGTATCCTTGTGCTTAACTTTCTTTCTAGTATACGTTAGGGACAGAGTTCCTGAGATGGGGACCAGAATAGATGGGACTCATACTAGCAGGTCATTCTTGTTCCATTTTAATCAGCCTTGTTGGGGGTGGGGGTTGAACTGCTACACCCTATACACTAATTACTAACCTCACCTTCTCACATAAATTCTGGGCTACAAAACTTGTGACAAGAAGACAGATACCTTCTGAAACATGGGAGACTATAGCAGAGAATTCTGTCTTCGGTTGTTTTTAATGTAAGTGTACAATAACAACAACAAACGTATTTTTTAAAACCACCTGAATAATTAAAGAACAAAAAAGTACCTTCTAATACTCCTTGGTAATACAATTCAGAGATGTATAAGGTTTTTCTTGGGTACAAGTGAACTTTGCTAGAGTAACCAAGTCAAAAGAGGATAGTCCCATTGCCCCATGGCTATAAAAAAGATGAAGTGATTCTCTGCTGAACGCTGAGGTCTCCCTTTAAAGCCGTATAGCGAGAGGAACCCTTTCTTCTGCATTTAACAGGGCCAAGCAGCTATTCCTATAAGCGGCAGTAAAAGTTAAATAGTGTTGGAGGTGGGGCCGGGTCTTGTAAGTTTCCGGCACAGAGAGCCATTTTACTCAAGGCTGGCAAAGAAACTCCCCCGAGGATGGGGCTCTATGAGGCCTGGGAACTGTGCCTCTCCAGTTCACACCACATGGAACAAAAAATAAATGCTTCCCTCAAATTCGTGCCCTACAGTAGGCCCAGGTGGGGGTGGGGGTGGAAGGAAGAACTGAACGGGATGCTTGAACATCAGCAGCGTACAGAATGAGGTAAATAGGCCTCGCCATAACTTTATGGGAGGCTGACTGGAAAAGATATTGGTTGAAAATTACAACCTTGGGTCCTGGTTCATAGTCCAATACTTTCCTTGAGGGGAAAATATTCCCTGAGGTGCTCCTGCATTCTAAAATGAAAACAAACACCCCCACCACCCACTCCGCCCACCTCCTTCCCTCACTGAAAGGACTACCGTGAGAAGGTGGGGGTTGTGTGCCTGGCACTGGGCCGTAGACTAATAACCGGAGGATCTTGGGCAGATCAGAGCTTCCTCGAAGTCCATCTCTGACCATGAACACTCTTTTGCTCTCCAGTCCAAAGCAAAGACCCTAATACAGCTGCTGTCATGGGCAGAGCAGGATTTCTGTAGTTCGGTATAAGCCGTATAAAGTTGCTCTCACGTGTCAATGTGTCCGGCTATAACTAAGCATCTCAGAACCCAGTCTTACCTGGAGTCTACTGTGTAGAGCAAGTTAGCCAAAGACTTACTAAAGTTAGCTATTGTTACAAGTATAATAAATGTAACTACTGATAATTATGCCTACTATTTTTCTGATGAGCCAGAAAGCTATTTGTTTTTAAATTGCTTCCACAGGGCTGATTTTTTTTTATGTTTAATTTTGCAAGCACTGTTAGCCTTGACACAGCGCTAGATTGTGAGCTCTATTTAGCTTTTCTGAGTGAAACTGGATAGTAGTAGAAGAAGAAACCCCTTCCCACTAACAAACTGCTAGAGACGGGTCATGGACACCAAAGAGGAGCCTTCTGTAAGCAGCTCGGGAAGGAAGCATGAACTGGAACCTTCACTTCCAGAGCCAAGAGGCCGGGCAGTCATGGACACACACAGCAAACGTATAAAATTGGGCCTCTAAATTCTGTACATTGTCAGTCAATTATGGCTTCCCCATGAATGTCCAAAAGCTGGGAAGAACTGTTCCCATCTAAGGATACAGCTCCAGCTCTCAAATGCTATACTATGGAGGTCCTGCAAGCATGCCCTAGAAACAAATTCTAGGACTGAGGATGAACCTCAGTGGTAAAGTACCTCCCGGGTACAAAGTTATGAGTTCAATCCCTCACATTACTTCAAAACAAAAAGCTAATTCTAGACTTGGCCATTGTTCTAGGACAGGGAACCAAGCCTCCATTGATATTGGTCCTTCCTACTTCTATGAAAAGGAACTCACACTGTCAAAAAGATGCTTAAGAGAGTTTATAACATCTCCCTACACAATCCTGGAAGGACGAAGTATGATTTCCTGTCTGCTAGTCCTCAGACTTTGTAAAAGTCATGGCCACGGTCCTTAAATAGGCTGAGGACGTGGGAGAGGGTATTACTTTGAAATCAAGGAAGCTTGAGTTTTGTTTTGGCTTTGGTTTTTCAAGACAGGGTTTCTTTTTGTAGCCTTGGCTGTCCTGGAGCTAACTCTGTAGATCAGGCTGGCCTTGAACCCACAGGGACCCACCTGCTTCTGCTTCCCAAGTGCTGGGATTAAAGGCATGCGCCACCACTGCCTGGGAAGGCAGCTTGCTTTTTTTTAAGCCACTTTTCTGTGTTCCAGGCACCGGCTGAGATCTCAAAGCAAGAGACCTCCCTCCATGTGAGTAAGTCTCTCTGACCCAGTCTCCCCAGACTAGAGGCAACCCTTCTCACCACCATACAGAAATACCACATACATTTTTATGTGACTTCTGTGCTATTGGGGGCTGGTGGACAGAAACAAGGGATGTAGCTCAAAAGTCCTCAATGTCCAAGACTCCCTCACCAACAAGAATTTACCAGTCTAAATGCTCAAAACATCAGTAGCCCTAACGTTATGATGCCCTAGCCCACCTAGTAGGATAGCCTATCTTAACAAAAAAGGTAAGTCAGTCCCCACATGGACCTCAACTCCCTAGTCTATAAACTTATGACGGCATGCTACCATTCTGAAGCAATGAATATGCTTTGTTTCACAGTCCTGCTGGAGAACAGTACTCTTAAGTACTTTTGCAACCCCATTTTCTCTGTGCTAGCCTCTCAAGAGCTTTGCACAGAAAGAAAAGACAAAGGAATGAGTTGGTACTGAGAAGGTGGAGGGAGCCGGGAGGCAACACAAGGGGAAAATAAATATAAAAAGGAAAACAAAAGCTTAGCCCCTCTTTGGATGTAGACATGACATAACAGTCAAACAAAAGAAGCATCCAGCTGGAGCCAGCTACGTTTATTGCTATACACAAGCACATCATAAACTTTTGCAAAGCTAAAATGTAAGGTCTCGCTCTCTCTGTGTCATATTCTACAGTAAACAAATCCAACACAGGGTACACACAGGCGTTTTCATTAAGCTATGTCCACAGGGAGAAGAAACAAAGTTAGGTGAACGAAAAATTAATATAATTTCCTCAGATCCACGGGGCCTAACTGTAAAAAGCAACATAAAAGCCCTTCCAAAATATTTAGACTGTGACCCTGACAACAGCCTGTCAGACAGTCTGACCACTTCACGTGGGCCCTCATCAGAGTGCCCTCTCTAGGGACAGGTCGATGATGCGACTGAAAACACCCGTTCTAGAACAAGGTAGCGTAAAACACAGAGCTTAATTTATTAAAATGCATCGTCCTGGGATTTGACTCTTGGGAAGACAAAAAGCGACCTACTGTTCAAAATGCCCTCACCATATACTGTTCTGGATCCCTTGCCATCCTGATGACAGCATGGTGGACTACCGGTCCTGAGTAGGGTCGCACAACCTAGTAGAAGCTACTAAAGGAAGTAAGCTAGATGGTTTCCAATTCCGAGAGCTTATGACCATGATGAACTGCTTCTCTTAGCATGCTGGGCCCCTCGCTTTGTTTGGCTCCTGGTCTAGAAGCACAAAAGCATGTATTTTCATGGGAGGCTAACTTAGAAAAGTCTCTTAATTCCAATCTCTTTTCTCTTCATTGCCCCCTCAAAATCCTCCTAGATGCATTCAGGGACAAGGTGGTTTAGGGAACACGACGGTGCTGGGCCCCGTAGATGCACAGTATATGGTAAAGAGGAATTCCCTTCTCCTCTGACTCATCCTCCCTTTCACAGTCTGCTACAGACTCCAGAACAGAGACAAATGCTGCCGCCATTCTGCCCCCTAATTCTCTCAAGTAGTCCAGCCAATTTCCATACTCTAAATGATATCTCCACACAGGTGGGTACCACCTTGTACCAGCCAGGACTTTCCTAATGTATAGACTCCCCAGCCGCGTGTCTAAGAGACTCCTGAGCAAGTCCAAACCCCAACTCTGCATCCTTCACAAGTCTACCACGACTCCCCTCATTCCAGTTAAAGGGAATGGTCAAGCTTCCAGACACATGAGCTACATCTGGGGGTCACCTCTGATATTACCAGGTCACACAGCCTACGCCCAACCTCTGAAATAGTCTGTCATATTTAATATGTTCAGAGTTATCATATGATGACCAGACAGAAGCTACTATCACGACCCCACTCTGGGAAGTTTGGTCTCCCTACCTTTACTCACGTGTCCTCATCTACTCTCTGCACAGTACTCGAAGGACTGCAGCACAAATCGGACCCCGCTCATAGCCAGGCTTCCAGGGGTCTACAAGGTCCTGACCTAGCCAATCCTCACAGTTCCTTCACACCATCTTTTCCACTCCTTGATGTGTCTACAACCCACAGGCCAAATCCCCCCCCTCAAAGTGGAATTTTGTTAGTTTTGATATCTAAGTTGCCCCCCGTTTTTCCTTTAGAGTGTAAGTTCAAGTAAGGCAGAGAATTTGGGGTCGGCTCCATCCTGCTGGTTCTTCTATCCCCGCTACCTGCCAAGTGACAGGCAAGAAATGCTCGCTCAGTCCCTGGAGACATTCAGCAGAGACCCTTGATTCTGGTTTGCATTTAAGGATCGATCACTTTCTGAGACCACAGAGCTCGCGCATACCTACAATCAGACGAGCAACTCTGCATTACGTAAACCAGATATTTAAATATCTACACTATTTTAAGTGAAGCAATTATACGCGTAATCTTGGGGTTTTTTTTCACATTCTAGAAGTTTTCGTTTCATTTCGCTTTTGCTTTTGAATTGTAGATCATACTTGCTTTTGTAAAGTGGAGGAGGAAGCAAGACAAAGCGCTGTAGTAATGGTCAGTAGAATGTTTTGTTGTTTAAGAAAGGCACAAATTCTGTATTTAAGAGTTTGAAACCGTACCCCTACTGCAGGCACCTTCAATTAAGCCTATTCTAATTTCAGCTAAGTAAGGAACCAACTTCAAAATTTCACTCCCAGGCACAGCTGTTTGACAAGTACGGCAGGAGCTGATCATACTCATCAAGATCAAACCCATCACGACACTTGGCAGTATCATTCCTTTGGACACAATGGGCCTCTTTCTTTCTTTCTTTCTTCTTCTTTTTTTTTTTTTGGCAATTCCTATTACTCATTGATGGTAATTAGCAAGGCAATCTTTGAAGGAAATATACAATCAGGCAACTAGCAATGCCTTTTATGGAACTCCTTGAAAATAAATCATTGACACCACAAATGGTCAATATGTACTCTTAATTCTGAACTAAATTGCCCATTGATTCACCAAGATCTATGTTCTTGACCCTGTGGTCCAGAAATTCGCTTTTTCTTAACTTCTGAATTCAAGGAAAGTGCGGGTGGCACAGTTGTTGATTTTGATTTACTACCTCAATAGAGTAAGCAATTAGAGTGATTTCTCCATTATTTGCTCCGATTGTACAGTGCCTTCCTTGACTGGTTCCGTCATAAAGACCCCATTCTGTGCACACAGCACAGAATCAGGGTCACAATCAAAATGCAACCTTCCAGAAACACACAATGGAACAGGATCAGGCTGACCCAGACAGCCTGAGAAGCTGGAGTCCTCACCAGCGGTGGGTCAGGCAGTACGCGAGGCTGCTGTGGGAAATGCTTGCTCTGGGGAGGAAACAGCTTCAATAAACTCGGTCTTTGCCCTGCGAACACAAATGCTCACACACCCCCCAATCAGAAACGGGGCTTGCCTTGCTGTCGCACTCTTAGTACTGTATCCAGCCCCCCCTCCCCCGCAACACCTCAGACAAGTTTCGACAAGTACAGCTGAATCACTAGAGATGGGCCAAAAGGTCAGGGCCCTGAAACTTTGTCAGCCTTCTACCTAAAGGCACTGGAAAACACTCCATGCCTCTGAGGGAGCAGGCAGGCTTTCTACCACACAAAAGCAGCATTGTTTCTGCATATGTGACGCCTCTTAATTAGAATCAATGATTTTTTTTTTATTGTCGCTGCCGATAAGCTTGTTTGCCTAGCTCCATTTTGCTAAAACACTTTAAACATTTCTAAGGAGGGTGAATGTCAGCTGAACACTGAGATAGGCCTTGAACCTGGGCTGTGGTTTTGCATGGTGTTTACAATTTGTCATCTGTAGGGATAGCTTTGCAAGTTTAAACACACTAAAGGACATAGTATAAAGAGTCAGGCAATTTCATTTTGTTTGAATATATTTATGGAAATGGACCAAAAGTGTCCATAGAGGTACACTGTCATTCTTTCCTTGAGTGTGTGCCAGTTCACGACCAAAAGCGAGCACTCACGAGAACAGAAGAACATTTATGACCACACTGCGTATCAAATAAGCTACTTTATAAAGGAAAGATGGGAAACGCTGTATTTTGGGGACTCAGCGAAGCAGCCATCCCACCCAGTTTCTGTGAACAATGGCCAATGTCTTGGTGAGTCATCGGCGACCTTGCCCTCGATAATGACCAGATATCCCTGAAGGGTGAGTGCCTGTGGGATAGGAAAACACCACACAGACTCATGGCTCAGAAGATGATGAGCAGCAGCGAATTATGTACTGAGAACATGTAATTTGGATGAGGTGGGGGAAACTGAGTAATCCATTTGAGATAAGAAGAGTTTTCCAGCAGTACTGATTGTGTGCCAATGGAATCTTTGGAAAGAAAAGGGGGAGGAGTCTGGGGGAAACAGCAAACTGAAGAGCAAAATTTCAAGGCTAGCATTGATAAGAAAACAAAGAAATTTTCTTTAAAAACAAACAAACCAAAAAAGGTGTCTGGAGATGTGGTCGACACCCAAGAAGCTCAGACATCTAGAGTAAAATCACTGAGATGCCTCTTCTCTGCAAGAAATTATGAAAGGCCCTCACAGAACAGAGGGAATGGGGGCAACTTCTGCTCTGTGGACTAATTCCTTACTCTGAACATTCATCAATACTCCCTAGTTTTCTCCTGAGTCCATAAAAGAATCCCAGCTTCCCTTGCAGCTGTTTTGGGCCATGTGACTGAGTTCCGCCCAATGATATGAAGGAAGAGATGCATCACGTTGAAAGGCAGTTGCTTAAACATCATTAACTTCTCTTCCATACGACGCACAGGCTGCTGCCCCATCCTGAAGGATGCTGGGTTACTCTACAACTGCAAAAAGCTAACTACAGTACAACCTGGAAGGGAGATGAACTTTCATTCGACCAAGCCAAAGAGCTGAAACTGTCCGTGACATGAGGTCATCTTAATATATTTTACAATACTCTCCCCCTCTTTCTTTTTGCCTTTTCATATCACTGCTTAAGGGTGATTTGAACCCGCTCTCCCATTACCTATCCCAGGGTAGCTTCAAACTCCCCACCCCCTGCAGCAGCTTCAGGCACAGGAGCATTGCAGGCAGGCAGATCACAACATCCAGCCCTCATCGCTCCCCTAAGGCGATTTCAGGCATTGTCAAAACACATTGGGAAACTGCCCCGTTCACATTCATAGCTTACCCAGGAGGTGAAGGGAACAGACTCCTCTTTCCAAAGAGTCAAGTCAAAATATTTTACCTATTTTTAATAATTCATTATGGAAATGTTCAAGTATTTACACAAGTAGAAATAACAGACTAATGAATCTATGTATTTACCAGCTAAGCTTCAGTTGCTCTGTGTGTGTGTGTGTGTGTGTGTGTGTGTGTGTGTGTGTGTGTGTGTGTGTGTGTATGTGTGTGTAAGGTCTGCTACATATTAATTATTGAGCTATGGCAGGACCTAAGGGTGACCAGTAAATGGGGATGTAACAGAAGACAAAGCGCCTGAGTCTCAAGATCCCCAGGTTATTTTTGAGACCCACTGTGAGGATTAAATTAATGTAACATTAATAGCAAATCATTTTCATTCCCCTCCATTTGCATGAAAGAAATTTTGGTTAAAGGGAGAGGTTCAGTATGTCTTTCCTTCCTTGTCCAAACTCAGTTCCCTCTGGGAAGGCCAACACACTGAAACTTTTCTTAACCATTTACTGATGCATGCTTGGATTTATCTTTCCATTGTCCCGCAAAGTAAGCCTCAACTGTGTGCAGAGGACAAGCAAGGTGTGTGGCAAAGGGGCGCTTGAAGCAGCATGAAGTCTCAGAGGGAGCCACCATGCATGAAATGGGAACTATATATATTTCTACTATATATATTATTTCAAGCTGCACACTAGAAACTGACTGAGAATGGAAGGAAGAGGGTGTGGCCAAGGAGAACTCAGCAGAGCAGTGTTTCTTATCAAATGGGCACGCTCAGAAGTCTGTGTAGCCAATGAAATGCCATCAAACATTCTGAAGCACAGGAACTGTTTCAGAATGACCAACCTGAGAAGCTATCTTGTAACTTTTAAGAGTAAGGATCCAGGACCAATCACGTGACCCACAGGCAGCACTCCTAATGCCTGTGCCCTGACATAGGCAGATGATCTGGTCTTGGGCAGCCTAACCAAGTAGGAAAGTGCAGGTCCAGGAATGAATGAGCAACTCCCTCTCATGGGCCACACTGTGGTCTACAGTGGTCCAGTGGTTGGATAGACCCACTGGGAAAAAGAGAACCATATTGAGAATAATTGATTTAGGGTTTTTTTTTCCACTAAACATTTTAAGCTTTTAGCTCTGTTCCCTATTAATTACTGTGAGCTGGGGGGGAAAAAAACCATCCAAACTGAACGTCAGCAGTAGAGGAAAAAGTTTAAAAGGGGCTGACAAGCTTAGCACAATAAGCGCCAGGCCACAGCTTTGTTTAACAGTACTTCAGTCTCTTTACAGATTATTAAAGAAAATATTTAACTGAAGGAGAGCGACTCATGCACAGGATAATGTACATGGCCTCCGTCCACATGTTAATCATTTTACATAATTGATCAAACAGTCTTGGGTCTCCTTCTCTAGCCTTGCCCAGGTTTTTAATTGTTTATCTTTCAAGTCCACAACAGAAAAGCCCTTGCTTGTTCCCACTCACGTGGCTCCTTGGCAGCTCACATGGCAAAGGAAACAAACAGTGCATCACCAACAGATACACCGTGTGTGTACACCGAGGTGGTGTGCTCGTGCACATGTGTGCGTGTGCATGCGGAGGTGAGAGGTACACATCAGATGTCCTCCTCAGTTCTCTCTCATTTCTGAGACAGGGGTCAAGACCCCTGAACCTGGAGCTCAGGGGTCCCTCTGTCTCCCTGGTGCTGAGATGCGGGAGGGACACCATCACACCAAAGACTTCATGTGAGTTCTGAGAATCTCAGCTTTAGCCTCTCAAGCTGGTGCAGAGATTTGCCCAGCCCATAGGCACACTATGACAAAAAATTAAACTGTACAATTAAGAGATGATGGAAATGGCTAGAGTCAATGGTTTATTTCACGGACACTAAGTGAAATTTTAGTAATGTCCCTGTTGAACGGCAGAAGTGCTTTTGGGGGAGGGTACTTACAGTGCCCCCCCCCAATTCCACTCTTACCTAGTGTCTAGAACTATCAAATTTTGGGGATTATTTCTTCTAATGGGATATTGTGGTACCCCCCACTAATCGGCCTCGATCCTTTCTTTACAGAGGACTGGCTCTCCTTTCAAGATGCCCGGCCTCCTTTGAGAAGGCAGTCCAGTTTCTACATGCCTAAGGGGAAGCCTCTCTTGTCTGCCTGCAGAAACACTTTCACAGACTTGTGTATCACAGCCCCTGCTCTGTATCTGACACACACACGTGGGCCATCCTTAGACTTAATTCCTCAAGAGAATATCCCATGTATTGTCTGGCTGCCAAGGCAGGATGTAGTTCATCATTCACATCTAGTGATCACGTGAGTGGAAGCACACTCATGGAGTCCACATGTCAGTACACATGCTACATGAGCAGGGTTTCTATGCCCTGGTTTACGACAATATGCTAGTGAAATAGAAAGAAGAGCTCTTTGTTCAGAGCATTGTGGGTAATTACTCAGCACACTGCCCAGTCATCTCAATTTCAACTTCTAAACCGTTTCTCAGATTAGTTATCTTTAAGATGTCCTTAAAATTCTCCTAAAGAATTAGCTGTTCTCCCCCCACTGAAGTGCACATTTATAGCCCAAGAAAACAAATATAAACCCTGTGCTATCTAATAAGGGCAGGCAGGCTTCACTCAACTTCCTTACCCAAGTCTGTGTGAGTAATGACAGCTATTGAGATTCCATAGTATTCATACAGGCTAAGGTCATCTGGCTGACCACAGGTGGGTAAATGTGAAATCAGGCATGTCAGGCCCAGGTTCTGGGTTTGCCAGACACACATCCACTGCCCAGAGTTAATAAACCCATTGTTTTATGATGGTCTAGAAGCTTTGGCGCAATAATGGTTGCAAGAACTATTAGCTACCTAGGAAAAAAAAAGGAAAGGGGAAAAAAGAGAAATCTCTTTCCGAAGTCATCTGTTCTAGAACTTGAAGGAAACATCTCTGAGAGATAAGAGTATCAGACAGACTATCTTTTAAAAAAAAAACTATAAACGAATTTGTTCTTTTAATTCTACAGGGTCAAATTCTATCTGGACTCAAAGATGTCAACATGACCATTCAAAGAAGGGATAATTAAGAAATATTCCAAAGGTCACTAAAGACCTTTATAATAAAGTGTCAAATGAATTTTCCACACTGCTGAAGTCCAAATAAGCTAAGAAAAATACATTTATAAAACTATACATTAACAAAACTGAAAAGGCTTGACATACACTCTCTTAATCTAATCATCTGAGAGAAGATGCACATAATTCTAATTTTAGAAATGTTATTGCAGGGCATAAAATTAGAGATGAACCACAAAATAAATGTAAACTAAAAGGAACATTAACCATCAAGTAGTTAATGATTTTGCTTAATGAGGATTAACCCTCAAATATTAACCTCTTAGAGACACTCTCACTATCTATTATTTTTCATTAATCCTAAAAATCACAGAATAAAGAAACGTAACCCATGATTTTCTTCAAAACATTTGCCAAAATCTGTTATGAATTTATTTTCAGGGCAAAGTTCGAGAAAGCCTAGTTCCTCAGGTGAAGTAGATTAAGTACTTTCTTCAGAGAAATTGAATTAAACCACTACCAAATGGCAGGTTTCCAATCTTGGAATATGAAATCTGATTTGACAGAGGTCTCATAGACTGTGGTCAGTTTCCCATCTGATGGTGACTTCTGTGGTTTTGCTGTTCCCTATCCTTAGGGAGTCGCAGTTTACGTCGCCATATGTATCTATGTTATATTGAACACATATATATATAGATAAATATGCTTGTAGCTCTCTCATGGAAAAATGACTGGAAAAATTTGAGATTTGATTTTACTGTTTGAAACCATTGAGTTTGCGGCTAATATTTGACAGACTGATGCCTTGTAGGATATGACTTGGAAGTTACAGTCTCTCTGATCTTTACCAGATGTTTTACTGGTAGTATTTCAGTCTCAAGAGACAAAGAGGATATTAATGTTAATTTTATTTGTTTAATCGTATCAGGCAGATTTTATAAAATGGGAAAATTCAGGGTTTTTTTTTAAGCATACCAACTCTTCATAGTAGCGAAACTGTTTTGAAGATAGATTTTTTTTTTAATTGCAAAGAGAGTCTGTAATGTATTAGGACAGGATCAACTTTCTCTTCCCTTTAAAAATGGGAACTATATGACAGCTTTCTCAGTGTAACTGTCAGCTCAAGAAGCCAGGAGATGACAATGCTCTGCCTGCAGTTCATGACTAGTCCCATCTCAGCCCAACTCCTGGTACAGAACAGTGAGCCTGTGCATATAGATGGACATGCATTTGCTGCTACTGCCCTGGGTCCCTCCAACCCTTCACTTCTCATCTGTGTTTTATTCTAAGAAACATTAGGTAACAATGAAAATGAGACTATACCCAGTCCTAACAGTATCTTGACGCCTGAACTCCGTGGCATGTTAGAATTCAAGGTCAGAACTCAGAAACTTGAAGAGCCTGGTTCTCAGGCATGGGTGGCCATTAGAACCACCCACAGGAACTTCACCCGGACTAACCACATCACAAACTCTCCAGCGCAGAACAGGTACCAGGGCTCTGCAAAGTACTCCGGGTGAGTTCAGTGTCAGGAAAGTTAGCAACACTGCCCAGGAGGCCCTAAACAGGGAGCAGCAGAACAATAACCTTGGAAAAATCAATTTTCCTCGGCTTTGTTCTCATCTGAAAAATGGTGTGTGTGGAAGGAAGTTGGAGTGTATACTAATCAATTTCCTGCTGCATTAGGATAAAACTACAAAGCTGCAAAACATTTCAAGTAAAACTAAGAGAATACATAAGAAGCCCCTGCGAAACTTATATCACTACCACGAAGCTACAAAGAAATTCAAGTTTTTCATACCTTAGTTTCCTGAATCACAAAGACAGTAAGCAAAATCCCCGCATCCTCCCTAGAACTATCCACTACCCTAAGATTACAGGTTACCCTGCCCACATAATTGTTAATCTGCAGATCCTCATCATTCTTCTGTGGGTTTCAATGTACATAAACTGCATTATACCACATGTTACACATACCATGTTACTCGGCTATATTTTATGAGATTTACCATATAGAGTGTATTTCGCTAACTTCAATTCTTTTACAGTATTTCACAGGAATAAGCCACAGTCAATTGGTTTACCTTGTCTGTGGACAGTCGAGTGAATTACACTCGTATATAAATAAAGGCACATATGTAACTAGTGTCTCATCCCAGGTTTCCATGCTGTCACGGGAAGGCATCTTCAGGGGAGACACCTAGACGTGGTTTTGTTGGATGTGCACACTTTCAGTCTTGCTGTGCACTTCCAAATTGCTCTCCAAGGTGGTTATACCAATTTGCTTTTTCTAGGACAATTAACACACATACACACACCCCAATTTCCACACCCCTATCAATACTTGGCACTATGAAGACTTACACATTGCTGCCAATATAAAGATTCTGGTGTGCTAACTAATAATTACAGTTAAATAATATTTTTCAAAGGTACCTTCTGGTCATGTAATTGTGATAATCACATCGATGCCAAATCTTATCAAAAATAACAAAATAAATGTTGTAGAGGGGGGAAAATTTACAACAGATTTACTTTTCCTCAAAAAATACTTTGCATGGCCAAAGCTGGCCTATGACCCATACATCAGGCCATGAAAGAGGAATGGGGACATGGCCCCAGGTCTGTATTTATTTTCTTGTGCTCATAATCCAATGTTACTTAAAAAGCAAACTGCCCAATATCCAAGCCAAAGCAAATACACTGAATTTTGCCAGGGAAAATGCCTGTGGAGAAATGAGTCAATTCATACAAAATTCAAAACTGTCTTTGGTCAGTGACATTTTCATGAAAATTTGTGGGTGGGTAAAAGTTTTGCAAATTCTTCTTTGCCATTGGAGTAAATTCATCCAGGAAAAATAAGCAAAGTGTAAGTGGCAACCCGCATCACCCCTAATTCCCTTCTGAACACTCCCTACCTCCCAGCACAACTGCTTTCAATTGTACAGGGAAACGTGCCAGGTGGTTCTGATCCTAAACAGAACCCTGGGCCCTGCTCGTGGGACAGGCTGTTTCTCAGCATAAGCACTCATAGACCAAGCTTCTCATGTCATTGTGATGCACTTCCAAACCTCCCTGGAAACACTGCTGGGCACTGCCTCACCCTTCAGTTAAAGGCAGAGACCGCCATAAAGTGAAAGCATTTGACACATTCTTTCGGAAGGACCACTATGGAAGCCTTAAGGAATAGTTGTAACTTTCATGTCTGGATACACTTTGTTATCCTCTTAGGAACACAGAAATGGTCTAAACACACACTCCATGTTTCTAAGATTTGGTTCTGAATTGGAAATCAGACACCTCACTGATCTCAGGAAGACTCATCAGAATTTGGCATAGTGATGCTTAGGAATGCCCAACAGTCAACAAGCCAAGATTTGTCAAAGATAGAGCTCATCTACGAGCCAGAAGGTAGAAGCAGGATGCTGGGCACCTAGAAGCTGCTTTAGCTAAAAGGTATGAGTGGAAGGACTCACGTGCTTTAAAAGAGACCTTGCCATGTCTTGTTTCTGATTCATTTGAGATCTGCCTCTCTGCCTACTAAAGCCTTTGCTTTTCAAAACTTTGCCCCTGTCTGGCACTATCTCTTCCATGCAACCCAGACTTTAAGGACAGAAGTTGTCTTGTCTTTCCACAGAAGTAGTCAGAATGTAATCTTGGGGAGGGTTGAGCTGTTTGGATGAGAAAGGAACCCAATCCTTTTCTTCCAGTGACAGAAACAAACAACCAATTCAGAATCTTCCCCCAGCTGTTCCACCAAGAGTCCAGAGTAATCTGCTAACCCCAGGTTCTGGGTTAGTCTGAGGGTTACAACGAGAAATGATTGACAGAATGCACTCTCCCATCAAGCAAAGGGAACTTGGCATGTGGGGAGGAGTCCACCTCAGTCTCTTACTGTAAAGCTGGCCTTAGTCCCAACACACCCTCATTTTACCATAACTCCCAGAAGGTTGGTTTTTTGTTTTGTTTTGTTTTGACGTGTGTGTTGCTATAATCTTGGTCACCAAACACATAGGGGCCAACATCCCCTTTCTTGATCCAACAATCCCAGTAAGTGAAAAAGATGACAAAGTCGAACGATCACATAGAGAAGAGTAATAGACGTCAGATGCTGGACTGGGTCTTAGAATTTAAACTACTCCTAGGTTTGGCAGCTACCGCAACAACCTGAAGAACACCTCTCCAAAAGAATAGCATGGTCATTTCACCTGGCATGGCACTAGCCATGTTGTCTGTAGGTCTACACATCAAGTACATGACATATAGGCACATAACAGAAGACAATAAGGTTTATGATGCGTAAGCTTACACGAAAATGGTTATCTTACTGTTGAAAACATACCATACCCTTCCAGCAGTAAAGCTGCAGCATCAGCTACGCCTAAGAAACTTTTCTTTGTCTGAGTTTATTTGCACCACAGCATGTGCTTTGCGACTCTAACTTTGAGATGCTATCGGATTATTAGTGTGAGTTTTGCACAGGCTCCACCTATTAATGAAGAGAGGGCAGAGTAGGAAAGCAAAATGACCTCATCTGCCCATCCCGAATGGCACAGCGAACAGAGGCGCAGGTCTGCACGTACGCGCCTCTCAGCTGTTCTTCCCCTCAACTCCTTCTATTTTTAATATTCACCATGCACTTTAGCAAGCACCAACTCTGCAAACCTGAATGTCTTGAAAAACTCTGGGATGAGAGGTGAAAATGGGGAAAGCCTTTTGCATAAAAATTAATGTTGCCATGCAAAAAAGTATTTTTTTTTTTGATCATTCAAACTTCAATGTTTACTTCAGTAAAACCCAACCCAGTAAACTATTTTCAGGCAGGATTAGTCAGAACTAAAAGGCTGAACTGTTTTCCTTCAGAGACTGGATGTCTTTCCTGTTTGCAACAGGCTCCTGTGTTCCAAACAGAGTAAATGGAATTGCCTTCAATCGCTTGTCTCATTCTGGCATTTCTAACACAGAACCCTACTGACAGAGCACAGTTTGGTCTCCTGGAATGTAATTATTCTTTTCACTCATGGAACCTGGCACACTCACAATGCATCAGCCTCAGGTTTTCCTTAAGAAAAAAATCACAACATGGGGTCTAATGTAATGACAAGAAATGCAATTTCATTCCACCAGAAAGTCTTAAGCCTCTTTCAAAAATACCCACTGCATGGTGAAAAGTGCCCCTAATGCTTGCATTCCTGCTATCGCCTGTATGGTTTGCTTTCGCATGAATCAGGTGGGCCAATCTACAGTCAAACATAAACATAGTCCAGACACTTTATATCACATACTGCAGAAAGAGGTGACTCTGGTTGGAAGGTCACAGTTTAAGCAAGTTCCTTTTCCAACGGGTTTATAGTCTTCACCCATTGCTGATCTCTAGAAGGCTCAACATTAAGGGAATACCCAGACTTCTCAGTTCTAACTCTGAAGAGCTATTCCTGTCCATCTAGACTAATAGAAAACATATGTTCTTCTTTTTTGCAAAGAGTTCAGTGAGCTATCTCTGTGATCCCGGGGAGTCAAGTCCTGCTTGTAAGCCCCAAGGGTTTCTGTGAGGTGTGAAATTATTGTGAAAGCATTTAGGAATCATATTATTCAAAAACAGTCGATTCTGCCAAGAAACGGGATCACAGTTCCAGGATCAGTGTTGAGAAATAGAGAGGCAGGACAGACATCAGACCCACGTGCTTCAACACCAACAGCACACAGCCCTCTCAGTCCACTGCCCTTATGCTTTTCCACAAAACCCTCTTTCCTCAAAATCAAGCCACATCCCATGAGACCCTGTTCCTGTGGTGGCCCCTGGTGTTTCCTTGCTGTAAGTCATTAATGAGTTTCACAGCTCTGAAAGGTCCTATGTGCTGGCTGAGGGTGCATGCTGCAACAATTGCAGCCATCAAGTTCCTGTGTGGAGAATTTCTTTCTTAAATGTCAGAACCATTCCTCCCAGACCCCAAATCTCACCCAAAATTTTTAGAGGTTAAAAACAAACACACAAAAAACCCTGAGTATTTATACTTTGGAAAATCACAAAAGCTTGCTTGTGGCACAGCGCATGTCCCGTGCCCTTGAACATCCATGAAGCCAAGAGAACACTGAGTTGCACCCATGCTTTTCCAGCCTCCATTAAGGCATAATGGCCTCCACTCCCACAGTGGCGTGGGGCGTGAGCTAGAAGTAAGAGAAAACAGCAGCCACCAGTTTATCAAAGAAACTTTCCCCTGGTGCCAGCTAGCTGAAGAGGCAAGGAACCTTACAGGTACCTTCACCACCACACATCCAAATTCCACAAAAATTGAGACGCGGTTACCTGACTTCATGCCCGTGTTTGATAAAATACATGCATGCGATCAAGCTGAGCCTCCAAGAAAGGTGGCCGCAGTACTTCGGCAACTCCAGCTCACTCACCGTACACTTGTTGGGCTTCTCCCCAGAGTGGACCCTCATGTGGATCAGCAGCTTATAGCGGGCGTTGAAGGGCTTGTACCTCCTCGGGCAGCCAGTCCAGAAGCAGGTGAAGTCTTCCCCCTTGCGCTGGTCTATGTGGACCTTCTCGATGTGCCTCACCAGTTCCTCCTGCTGGTCATATAGGGCGCTGCAGTCTATCCAACGGCAGCAATGCTTGCCCCCTGAGTCCTCCATCTCCCCATCCTCATCCAGGCCAGCCTGGGCCAGAACCAGTGGCTGTGTGTGAGGCAGGAGCTCTGGGTGATGAAGGTGTGGGTGGGCATGGTATGGGGGTGGAGGGCCCTGAGGCGGGGGAAGAGGAGGGAGAGGCTGCGCAGAGGGCAGGTCCAAGGCACTGCCTGGAAACTCCTCCAGGCGCTCGGTTTTGAGCATGTTGGCTGACCCATCCTGGCCCGGTAGGCCCGGCTGCAGTGCCACGTTGTTCACAGGTCCAGACTGCAGGCCACCATGCTCCAGCTGCTGCATGCGCTCGTACTCCAGTGTACCATCCTCGCCATAGCCTGGCAGCACCTGTCCTCCGCTGGCCACCAGCACGCCTTTCTGCCCACCGGACACTGCACAAGACTGGGGAATGCAGCTGCCGCGAACACCCAGGAAATGCCCATAGACCTCCGACTGTGGGGACATGTTGGCAGGGGAGGCTCTTGATCCGTTGATGTAGGCAACCAAGGAAGTGGGCGAAGTGCGGATGATGGTATTGAAGTCAATCCCAATGCCATCAGACAGTGGGGACAAGGACAACGCTCTCTTCTTGGAGCGGGTAGAGTGGGACCTGGTTGCTGAGTGCCGAGGACTAGGGTAAGGAGAGTGGCTATTTTCCATGCCAAAAAGATGAGGTGGCAAAGAGTTAGAGACGCTATTGCTGGACCCTGGAGTGCCAGGAGGCAAGCTCAGGAGGTCCCCTAGGTCGATGCTATTCTGAGAGCCATGGTTCGATGAAAGTGAAGGAAAAGCCCTGTAGCTCTGAGACCACTCCTGCTTCACACTCAAGGCCGATTGAGTCTCCGTCAGACTCAACGTCGTGGACACCAGGGACTCTTGCAGAATAAGGGACCTGGAGCAGCAGCCAGAGAGAAGGGGAAAGAAACAAACAAATGTTTCAGCGAGAAGTGGACTGCTTAAGAGCTCAGAGAACACTGCACCCACAACCCCTTAAGGTTTTCCCTTACTGCATTCTGCACCAAACACAAGTTCTTAGACTGCAACAGAAACCAAGGCTTTAGGCTCCAGGTAAATAATATTTTACCAAGACAAACAATAAAAGCTAATGCTTACTAGAATAATGAAAGAGCTATTGTTATAAATAATTCTAGTAATTTAATGACAATAAATAGTCCTCACTTTATTTCAAAGTATTCCTTTCTCTATAGAAGGGGAAAATTGGGGACTAGGGAAAAGTTATAGCTGCTTGTCTTGGCAAACCAAAGGAGTATCTGTTAAGCGCCTACTGTGTGCACCATGCCATGGTGGGCCTTCAGGTTACATAAGTCTGAACAGCAGGGCCTTCAGGTTACATAAGTCTGAACAGCACTAATCTCCAATTAAAATCTACCTGGGAGGGTCACACATAAGCCTACGATTTAAAAAAAAAAAGAAGTAAATCTTCCAAGTTAAATGTTTGTGCTAGAGACTTACTAGAATTTTACAATTTAGCAGCACTGATATTATCAAATTAGACATTTCAAAGGGCAATTTACAATGCCAAGTACTCATTCATTCGAAATGACCTTAGAAAATTTGTGAAAATGTAAGATACATGGGCAGAAAGCATACCTCGGTGAGAAAGTGCATACGTGCATACTTAGCATGCTGGAGGCACAGAGTTCACTCTTTATCACACACACAGAATAGTCCTTAATAGAACAATGGCATTATACATAAAGAAGTAACAAACTGAAAAGCTGCTATTGGCATCATGCACCAGGCCACGTGGGTCTTAACCACACTTGTTAAGATAGGTTTTCCATAAGCTCTTGTCCTTGGATCTGAGCAGCATCAGGCCAAGAACAGGTCATTCACTTACAGTGCTTCATTTTTATAACAATTCATTCCCTGTCCTTACCATTCACAAAAGAAGTGCTAAAAATGTCACAATTCATTGTTTGCATATCAAAGTGGTTTATAATGATAATGCTAGACCCTTGAAAATCCATTTTTCTTTCCAGGGACATTATTGCCTTAAAACTAATAAAAGAAAAGAAGAGCTATATCCCTCAGGCAGAATATCCATCCCTAAAAGAATCAACATGTAGACAGAGAAAAAAAGGTTCCAGATCTCAATGCAGACGCAGCAGATAGCTCAGAAATTTGGTTTATTCCATATGTGCCTGCAATTGGCTTTCTAGATTCTTTTATTTAAATGCATTAATTACCAAAAATTCTTATGCAAAATGTGTGACTTCCTTCACGAACACACTCCCTGTCTCTGGCTGTTAAATATCAACCTGCTACAGAGGAAGGGGGAAGCATCATTTCACCTGTTCCCTACTCTGCTTCATAAACTGGAAACCAGGAACACTGTTTCTGCCAAGCCAGGAATACTGACAAGAAAACATATCAGCTCCGGAAAAGCACAGCGTACAGTGGTAACACTGCAATCGACCTGAAGTTGCCGACAGGTGCGGCAATGTTTGCCAACGACAAACCCAGCAGGAACCTATGTCCAACTGCCCTTGACAGAGATCTGCTTCTTGGTTCACATCCTTACATTTGGATTAAAGTCCTTCTGCAGTCTGCAAATGGTCTCTGGACAGTTTGGGTTCTAACTCCCTGTGGACACTTCTCAATTATTTCCCAAACACACTTCCAACATGTGGCTCTCCCTGCAGAGCTCAGTAAAAGGCTCCTGGTGACTGGATGTCATGAGCCTTTTGACCCTATCCCACGTGAGAGTCGGGAATTACATTCAGACACAAGGTACATCAGTAAAAATGGTGTATAAGGAGCAGAGACAACGGACTCTGCTTTTCACCAAGGTTAAGAAACTATGGGATGTCAGAACACTGACAGCGCTCCATGGTGCGCGGGCGCCTGCTCTCAGGAGGCGGCCATCCTACAACACTTCAGACTTTTAAGCAATGACTAATAGCCAGAGTAGCTCACGCAATAGTGTGCACTTTGCTGACAAAACTGCATTATTCGGCTCAATGGCTGCATAGAGAAACATGTTCATTTTTCAATAATGCAAGGCAAAACTCATTTCTCTTAAATTATGCTGAACATGGCTTACTATACAGCACAGGATATCCCAAGTGCAGACATGTTGCTTAGCCTCTTCAGCATCTCAGTTTTCCAAGGCAGCTTTCAAAATCTTTCAGAAAGCAAACTGAATAGTCTACTTAAAAGCAAAGGCATGAACCGAGAACAAGTCTGTGCCCCTTCCTCCCTCCCGACACCTCAAATACCTAACAGGAACAAAACTTCCAACAAATGACAATCACTTCCTATGCCTCTCAAAGATGCACTTTAGGAGACCTAATCATTCAAAGTCCTACCCATAAAGTCTATCTCTGTAGTAAGAGTCCTCTTTGCAAGGCAGCTCTACCGTCTAGACCACCATCTCTGAGGATCTCTGAGGATCATGCTCACAAATGGCAAGACCTTTCCATTGAAAGGATGGTTTTTATCTCCCTGGTACCTGCTGGAGTGTTAGAAACAAACTAAGTACTCAAATACCCATTAATCAAGAGCATACATAAAGAAGAGCACAGCTTGGTGTTGCAAGCCTGGAATCCCAGCCTGGGATTCAGGAAGCTGAAGGCAGAAGATCATGACTTCAAGGCCAACACAGACTACATAACAAGATTGTACCTCAAAGAATAGGATCAATACATAAAAACAATACTCATGACTTACAAAGTTTAGAGTGTTTTATATATTAACTTATTGAATACACAGTATGACATAAACTAACTAGACTCTTAAAATAATTTTATAAAAAGAAAATAATGACAAATCTGTGACAGCAGAGGAGTGACAGAAGGGCCTTCATAAAGATGAAGGGAAGTGATTGGCAGAGACCTAGCTGGCTCTCATTTTCTCACAATATACCCCAGTGTGGTCCACAATGCTCTGCTTGATTGGAAGGTTTGGTGAGAACAGGCTTAGAATCACACAAGCTAGGACTGCAACACAAATTGCCTGTGTTTCTGGAACAGTACGCTGAAAGAGTGTGAAGGCTGCCAAGGATTCTAGCCTGTAACCCCTGCTGCTCCACACACCAGGCCTATGGAAGAGAAAGTGACAAAGAACTCAGAAAGCTGTGTCACCACACTGAGATCAATCTCCATTTCCATATGTTCATCTGATCCTAACGACATTATTTCTGGTGACTGGTTTATTTAGAACGGTATGTGAAAGGCAAGACGATAAAACTGAAACCAAATAAAAGCAAAGTGAAAAACTTAGAAGCCATTAAGAAAAACATGCTCTCAAGAAGCCATAGGAACTATGCTGACTAAGTTGAGTTGTTTTGTTCTAAAGCTTCAAAGAAGTTTTAACTTAAAGGTCATATGGAATTCTTCATACTGCTGCTCATGAAGAAAAACACATGTACATATACCAAGTGTGCATGTAACTAAATCTATAAGCATAGTATATAATACATGACATATATGTGTCATAAACCCATAAATCCTGAGAAAGACCAGCCCTAGCCTATCTGGAAATTGTCATCTGTGTACCCCAGTAAATCTTCCAAAAGAGTAGGTACGCCTTATGAACACAGCAGGTTTAGAAGATGTCAGAACGCACAGGGAGCCTAGAGTGTATTCTCAGTCCTTTTCTTGGCCTTCTTTGAGTTTTGTGTACATACTGCAAACAAAAAAAGGCAACTGCTGCCAATAATTCCAGTTTAGAATATAAAAACAAATGCACACTATTTGGATCTAGACTGGTATCACTATGGCTAACCTTTGCAAAGACAAGATGCGAAACTGACCCTGGGCAAATTAAGTAGGCTTTCTGTGTCTTTAAACCACCACACCTTCAACAGGGATGAATGATACTTGCTAGGACTATGAATATTCAATCGTGAGTTCAAAGTCACAGTGCATGTGGACAAACTAGACAAGCTAGGTATCTTCAAAGCCCACACAAGCAGCATCATTTCCTCTCTCTTACGGATCAGCTCTGCTCGGCTGAGATATTAAACAACTGTATGAAGTAGTTGCTTGAGGTCCCCTACTTGTCACTTAGGGATGGACATGCAATGGCCTTCACAGCAGGATAGGCATGACACCTAAACTGACATTGGGTCCTGACTCTTCAACAGAGTACAGAATTTGTTGAGCACTGTGGTGGGCTAATAGAAATGTATGGGCAGTTACTGCAGCAAATACACAGCACCAAGGCAGGATTTCCATCACTGGATTAAACAGAGCGCAAGCTAAAGGTAGAACATGTTCCCTTAGAGGAAGAAAATTACAATCAAATCAAGTAAAAGAAAAAAAAGAGAAAGTAAGAAAGAAAAAAAAGAAAAAGAGAAAAAAGAAATATAGCTGGCAAATCTCTGAAAACTATTCAATATTATCAATAATGAAGAAATATCAATTACGACAATTACACAATGATTATTTCAAACTAATAAAATGTATAAAAAAAACTAAACATATGATGTCTGAGACCACTGTCAAGCTCACATGAGGGTTGGTCTTCTCTGCGGTGCAATTTGAAAATGCCTATTAATAGCAACAAAGCTGCTATTAGTAGCCGTTTAAACCAACAAATCTTACCTCCTGAGAATTTATTCTAATCACTAGGGGCATGAAATAAAAGATTTGTAGGTTAATCCAATAAAGTATTATTGGTAACACTAAAATAAGAGACAGAACTACAATGCAAGTTACGAAGGGAATAAAACATGCAGTAGTCCTACCCTGGGGTGATGCCTATGAACCACAATGGTCAGCATGGCAAGCTATCCCTAAAGGTACAATAGAGGCATTTATATCTTAGTAACCAACAGCTATCTAACTGGACTGAATTCCTGTTCAACAGGAGGGAAATCATATCTGATACTGTACTCCTAGCCAAGAACACATACATGCCCAGTGAGGTCATAGACTTGGAAGAGAGCCTATAAAGCCACTTTGCTAAACCAGTATAATTCCTAACTTCATTCTAAACACGTATCTTTATACCCACAGGTATGTGCAGCTTGCACTCCTCATCAAAGAAGCTTCACTTCCCAGAAGATGGAGACCATTAGAGAAGACCACAACTCATCTAAATGCAGAGAACAACCTACTACAGGGTATCCAGCTGCCATTGAAACATCTCTCACTCAAGCCCTGCACCCTCAAGGAAGATGGGATGAAAGACTGACAAAGCCAGAAATATTGTGTCTTCTAGCTACGACAGGGGAAGCTACCCTCGTGAAATCTCAACAATATGGCTGCTTATACAAGACCCGAGCTATGACAACACCAGTTGACATGCCAATGTGGATGGGGGAAATTTCACAGGGCCACCACCCTCAATGAAGCATTACAGGCAAATAAGACTGCTAAGAGAGGGAGAATGAGGTTCATCATTCCCAGGGATGGACCCCCTAAATTGTTACCCAATGACAAGTACTCAGACCTAAAGAATATTCATAAAAGCAACACTGGAGGAAACAGCAGATTGCATTTACTATTTATTTGCATATATGTTGCAACAATAATGAATAAAGAATAAGGAGCTATGAATGTGAAAGAGGGGGGTTGAAGGGAGGACAGGGAAGAGGGAAATGATAAAATTATCATTTTTTAAATCACAAAAAAAAGAAAGAACTAAAGACCTAATAATAAAGGACTGGTAAGAATTCATTTTATTTCTGCTCTTTCTTTGTAAAATGGCATATTTGGGGCAGGAGAAAACCGTGGTATGAGGCTAAAGAAGATGTCTTACAAAAGACTTAAGCTATATATATTGGGAAAAGTTATAAAACTGTGTTTAGTATATGGTCAACTTGATGGCCAGGAAAGCCAGGGCTGTAGTGCACGTGTTCACATGGGTCTGAAGGGTGTTTATCAACTTTCCACTCACGGTAATCTCAGGGTGAGCACATTTACTGCCAAATTCTAATTCTCGGAGATCTCTGGGATTTTTTTTTCAGGATGGGCAAAAGAACAGGAGTTGAGAAATGACTAGGTGCAGTAGGAGAGAATCCATGTACAGCAGCTCGGAAAGGCTGTGTACTTATTGTAGTCACTACATTGGGTTTTCTATAGTTTCCCATTCTCTACAGTGCACAGCAATTATAAAACTGTAGGGAAAACAATCAACTTTGCAGCTGTTCAAAGGGCAAGCATCTCTCAGACTGAACAGTTCATGGACTCTTGGGCCCCCATCTACCTATAGAAGACCCTGACGCATGAAATGCTCGGCTGGTCTACTCACTAGTCTCGCTTTAGTGCTAGACTGTAAAATGCCTTCAGGTTGCACTTTGCCTCTCAAGCTTTTATTCACCTGGTGGAACACACAAAACCCATGTGAAGACCACAAAAATACACAACTTTTCCAAGCTGCTATACATGGATTCTACCCTACCTCACCTAGCCATTTCTCAAGTCCTGTTTTTTTGGTTTTTTTTTTTTTGCCTATCCAGGGAAACACACACACATGCACACACACACATGCACATACACACACGCACACACACACACGCACGCACACACATACACATTCCTTGAGAAGATCTCACAGAATACATAGTCAAAACACTTGTCAGTGCATCATCAAGATGTTGTCTCTTAAGGATATAATATTATGCTAAGGAATCAGATATGCCAGGAAATACTGAGATAATGACCCCTCTGGCCGCACCATGAAAGAGACTGTGTAAGGCACCTGGCTTCAGCGGCCTGAGTTCTGCCTACCGTCAGCCTCTCCATTAATTATGACTGCCTTCCAGGCATAGGATGGACTTGCCACAGACAGGAAACTGAAGGTTTCCAATGACACCCACCAATGAGCAGAGTTAATTTTACATGCAGCGCTCAGCAAGGCTGAGGAGTCCCTTGAGGCATAATCATCAATGGGAAAGTGACAGCAGCCTCCCATCACTAAAGTCTCAAGTAGAAAACAAGCTCTCACCTTAAAAAAAAATAGGCATAAATAAGCGATCTGGGAGTCATGATTTCAGAGTCTCAAGTGGAAGTTGGAAGGAGGCCGGGACAGAAGAGCAGCAAAGATGAGCAGAAGGAAGGGAGAAGGAGAAACAGAGTCTCAACTACAAGGCACCTCAGCAGGTTATGGCAGGCACAGAAGGATGCAGGCAGCGGCTCCTCTGCAAGATCCATCATCTCAGAACTGATGTGGGCAAAAGTTCTGCACTGTGCTTTTCCCAAGAAAGTAACTTCTAAATGATGGCATAATAATCTTCAAAAGAAATAGATCTTAAACATTATACCATAGTCCACTTGGATTTGCCACCCCCGCCGCACACACATGGACCCTGAGGAAGATAAAATTCTGTCTAGAGGGGAGTGGTTTCTTTCAGTTTAACTCTTCTGAGTGAGAAAGACCAAAGTATACTCCACTGATGCTGCCACCAAACCAAATGTTTAACTAAAGGTTTGCATAACTGTGAAGCTATGTCTTCCCAAACACATTAGAATTCGTGATTTCTACCTTTGTTCTCTCTGCTGTTTCCCTAAACTGCTGCATTATGCACACAGTAGGTACTTAATACGTTTGAGTAGATGAGTGTACAGGTGAGTGAACAGACTTGACAGCTTGTAAGCCAGCCCTGAGACACTGCGATGCACACCTGAAAGCATGGCAGATGGGCAGAGCATCTCATTTGGCCAAGATGTGCCTTGCTTTGTACGGCAGCAACAAGTTTACTAACTAGGCTTCGGGTCCTGAGACTCCCAAATCTCACATGACCAGACAACAGCTATTACGTCATTCATCCTGATTAGGAATGGCACATATTCACTTCTTCAACATGTTCTCCTACAAGGCTAAAACTGAAAGAGCTGCTTCAGCACCAGTGAGTGAGTGACTGAGTGCGGGAGTACATTCGTGCTCAGGCAGAGAGGGACAACACTCGTGGGGTATGATCATACCAGCAGGAAAGGGGGGAAAAAAACGTAAGTTGAGACCTGGAATCTGAAGGAGGTCTATTCAGGTTGGCTGCATTCAGTGCCCTCGGTAAGCTAGGACTGATCTGCTTGCATGCTGTGGAGACCTGGCTTGCTGGAGGTGAAATGGGTCCCAGTCGCTGAACCATCATGGGACTGCTGGTGACCACTAGATTGTTGCAGCTGCCTTTTCCAATGGACTTGCACTGAGGCCCAAAGCCAAGAGCCCCTGAAAACAAATGAATCAGGTTAGCTTTCATGTCCCTTACATCAGAAATCAGTACATACACACATGTGCACATTTATATTGGGGCTCATCTTTAGAGACATTCCTTTTTAAGTGTATTTTTTTTGACACAGGGTCTCATGTAGTCTAGGCTGCCCTCCAACTTACTATGTAGCCAAAGACAGCCTTAAGCCCCTCTTCTTCCTGTCTCCACCTCCCAAGTGCTGGTGTTATAAGAGTATCTCTTTTAATACTCATTAGACCAAAAAGCATGTGATTCCAAAGCAAAATCTGTAATGCTATAGCAAAAAGCTTTTCGTAATCACCACTCAAACCAAATACAGCTAAATTTCACTGTGCAGAAGTGAGAATCAGTTCTTGAAAATTAAGCTGAAAGTCATAATTTATAATATCCTTAACTAAAGGGCAAAGGTGATCAGTAGACAGAATTATCTTTATCAGATCAACTCCTTCCTAGAGTAGCTAATATTTTGAATCACAGAGTAAATAAAGCCAATACTGCTTGGGGGAAGGACCAAAAACATTGAACCAATTTGACTGCAAATCTGTACTTCCTGATAGCCTCTTTAAGAGAGAATTATAGTCAAGTTATATCCCTTTAACCTTGGGTTTCCCCTCTTCATCCCCAGTCCACTGCCATTGGACAGAAAACATTTTTTTTTAATAATTCAAGATGGGAAATCCATAAAACACTCACTTGGAAAGGTAACTGAATTTAAGAACTTTTTTTGTTTTCATTACTTATAATATTCCATTTTTTCTTTAAAAAAAAAAAAACTTTGGTACATACCCAAAGGAAAAAGAAAAAAAGGCAAAGAAACCCACAAGAATCTATGTCGTTAAGGAGAAGTAAAAGTGAAGAGAAAACAGCTAACATCGCCATGACTCATTTGTTTAAAGCAACAGTAAAAGCTTAGTCATTCTAGACATTTCCTTCAGGGGATGCACTTTCTCAAAACCCGCGGACCACCTGAGTCTCAGTGGCTTATCCTCTACTCCCAACTCTAACAAATGAGAATACATTTCTCGTGAGATTCTCTGGCTTTGCCATCACTCTACTTGGGACCAAAGTATGTAGAATTTATCACTGTAATTTTCTTTAGCTCTAGAAGGCAACATTTCATACTTTGTTTTCCTCCCACAATAAACCAAACTGCCCAGAGTTCTTTTACTTGACATCGGTTTTGGTTACATTTTCTTCTAAGAGTCCCTTGAGACAAAACAGACCTCAAAGTTATTGCCATATCCCCATAAATGAAGCTACAACTCAACTACCCTGCTGGAGTCCCAACTATGGAAGGTGGCACGAGCCCCTCTCCACGTCAGTGCTGTGGAGCTAAAACTCAGGTGCACACGGCCTGCCTACAGCCACAGGGAATTAACATGTATGAAGCTCAACTCCTCTGTGTATTTCCATGGCACCCACACGCTTCAGATTGGGCTCTGGGCACGCTCTTGAACATTTTCCAAGATCACTGGATCCCAAAGAAGACCTCAGATCCTTTGTTCAGATGTCCAAGTTCACCTTTCTTCCGCCTGAGCAGGTTTCTGATCCATCATCTTATGTCTTCCAAGACCAGTTGGTGATATTCCATTTTTATGACTCATGGCATTGGACCATCAGGGTTTTCTGCCTTAACATCAAGAGTGGCGGGTATATTTTTAGTATAATGCTCATGAACTGAGTTTCTCTGAAAATTCTTAATTGTGTGTATTTGCATGGGCTCTCTTTTAACCTTGGGAAAGAGGATGCAATGGTGCAGAGCCTAACCCAGGCTGTAATAACCTGTGTTATTGCCTCAGCTGCCACCAATACTAGACGTTTCTATTAAAAGCAACATCAGATATCAAGCACTCAGTCAACCAGGATGCCATATACTCTCATATAATGAATTGTCACTTTGTATCTGATTCATCCTTAATGAAACTGTTAACATCTATCTACCTCTAAAACAAATACATTAGTCACTCTATCAGTCCACACAAGAAATACAGCTTGGTAACAAAGCGTATTAATACCTACTTGTCAAATCTAAAATGCTGTGTGCATATACACCTCTATTAAAAGCATGAACAATCAATTATTATATTGGTTATACTATTAAATACGTTTATATAAAATACATAATATGCATGTAGTAAAAACATGAAGAACCAATTGAATCCGTACATTGCATCACTACTTCAGATGGGATGAAGATATGTATACTTTAGAATTCTCAACTGGCAAATATGATGACAGCATCTTTTACTCTAACCCTCGCTGGCAACTGTCCCTGTTAACTTTGTACCTAGTGAGTCCCTCTGCATCTTCAAGGTTTCAACCCAAAGGTCCTTCAGTCCACCCGCCACCCCCAGTGTCATCTGGACAGATCTGAGTGCTCTACCTCACCTTCAGGAAGTGAGCCTATTACATTCCCATGATCCTCTCATTTTTGCGCTTCAATTCTTTTGGAAAAAAAAATGAAGACCTTGTTTAATATGCATTTCTTCCCCAGAACCCAGCCTATTATAAAGCCTTAAATGAATGCATAAAAATTAAGAATGAAGGCAATGAATGTTAAATATTATCCAACTGTTTCCATGGAAGCCCTCCTGACTTTTTTAATGAAACATGGGACCATTTTAAAAAAATACAAACTAAGTCAATCCTCTGACGCCGTCTCTACAGTGTAGCTGACCAAGCTGAATGGAAGATGAGACTGGTGAGCATAGAACTGTACATCTGTTCTCCTGGTCCAGACATTGAACCCTACAGCCTAGACTCAGTCATAAGACACCTCTCACTCCTTCTCTGCTCAGTATCCCACTATCCCACCCCCTACTCCAAACACACGGATCAACTTAAACATCCTCTAACCACAGAAAAGTGGCAGCTTGTGTCAACAGTGACTTTCTCAGAAACATGCAGTATTTGTATGCAGCGATGAGAATGTTCTAGAAAATGGCACCATCTATCTCACAATGGGAAATAAACAAGAGCTGTACGAAAAGACACTATTAGCAAAGCATTAAAAGTCTAATTCTTTTTCAGAATCCCAGACAGAAGCATCAGCTCCGAGCTACTCAGAGTCAGAGTGTGGACTCTGCTGGCAGCCCGCCTGCCTGAGATCAAGCTCTTTGCATGACTGAGGCAAATTTCTGAAAACTGGCAGCCAGTATTTCTATCTTACCATCTACTAAAGAGGAAAAGAAACTGTGCCTCCTAAGGGGACTTTGCATCCAGTATTAACAGCACACACAAAGCCTCAGCACCATGGTAGGTACTATGGGTGTCGGCAGCTCTCATCATTGATGGCTGTTCCATGCCTACCCTTGCTTTTCTGTTCCACTCTGTTAAAGAAGAAAAGTTCTTCATAATTCCTTGCACAACACGAGATAGTAAACGATGCTGTTTAATTCTCTGCCCATTTCCAATGTTCTTTCTGTTTTGAGCCCAGAGCCAATTTTTTTTTCAACCAGGTGTCATCACAGATAGAAATTTGCAACTGGCCAAGTTTGAATGTTCCCTGGCTTGTTGTTCCATAAAAACAAAACCATACATACAGCTTTTCTAACTACCAGATGTGCCAACTACTTGGGCACTAGTTTTCTTTTCGAAATATCGCTTATTTTTAGAGACAGCAGGGTGTGTGTTTAAAAATGTGTTTACTGCTCAAATAAAGATCTGAGAGGACAGCATTCTGAGCTCCACACAGGTTCTCGCCAACATCTCACTGTGCTGCTGGGAAGCTCCACAGACTTCGCATCTCTGAGGTTCTAAACTGAGTGGTCATTTTAGAAGGGCCATGATTTTCATGACTGTCTTCATTAGCAGAAAGGGTCTTCTCCAGGAGCAAGGTTGATTGGCTTGCACCTATCATAAATAGGTTGAGTCTTTCCTAACTGCGTATGTCTTCTCACTGGTTCTCTGAAAATTCACACTGATACAGAGGGTAACAAAAGTGTAACAGAGACAAAAGGGCAGGGCTGACATAATCAAAGCTTTGCTAATCGCTAATCAACTGGCACTTACAGAATGCTAACCATGAGCCAGGCAGCACATGGAGACTGTGGTAAAAGGAAGGACTAAGTCCCCACTGATGCCACTGCCTGGTTTTAATAAAAGGAAATTCCTGCCTCTCGGTGGATCATGTGAAATAGCTTTTATCAGGTCACAGATGATCAACTTCTAAACAGTACAATGCAACTCACACACAGGACATTTTCGAGGCAAAAATATTAATATCAGATAGGGTCAAGTCCTGCCCCTGTCCTCACTAGCTATGTGGCTATGGGCAGAGTCCTTGAGATCTCTCTGCCCATCCTCTTCTAACATTAGAAACCGTCAGGTCACTTAACACATAAGGTGGCTTTAATGACAACTGGTTAATATTAATATACATACCACCACGTTTAAGAATCTGGGTTCTCTATGAAACATTTTCAGACCTAAAAAAGATTGCAGAAATAGGAAAATACTCTCCAATTTCACCTAAGACCATTTCTTCATCCAGCATATGATCTCAAGAATTTGCTCCTATCAACTCTGGGGCTATTAAGAATAAATCATAGATTTCATATTTTAATCCCTAAATGTATAGCCACAATATAATTATAAAATTCAAAGGATTCAGCAAAGCTATAATACTAGTAAAGAGAACACTATGCTCATGTTATTTCCAATAATATACGTAATGATACGTGTAGAACAATTGCTTTTTAACACAGGATCATGCAGTATAAAGAGAAGCTTTAATCCACACTCCAGTGATCTCCAAGAATAGCTTAGCAAATCACTGGATACAGAGCACTGAAGGTTGATAGAAAAGTTGAGAGGTGCAAGAAAGAAGAGAGGCTAATATCACAAGAGTTCAGAGCATAGATCTCTATCATAGCCCCACCACCCACTAGCTTTATAATCTTCCCACATTGCTTAAGCTCTCTATGTCTCAGTTCCCTGATTCGAAAATGATTTTGATGCTTCCAGAACTGTACAGCTGAAAGAGCTGGTATGTGTGACACATTTGGTATGTGGCACTTACTAAATACCTTGAAAGAGTTAGCTGATTTTGGAGCTAAAAGACAGCTCAGGTGGGTGAAGTGCTTGCCTTGCAAACGCCAGGACGTGAGTTCAAACACTAGATCCATGTGAAAAATGCCAGGCCCCATTCTAATTCCAGAACTGGGGAAGTAAAGGCAAGCAGGTCCCCAGGGCTTACTAATCTGCCATGGTAACACACTCAGAAACCTCCACGACAGTCAGAGACCCTTTAAAAAAAAAAGTTGATGGTGTTTGAGGAAACAACACCCCAAGTTGTCCTCTGACCTCCATATCATGAACACACGTGTACACACACACACACACACACACACACACACACACACACACACATAAACAAGCACAAACACACACAAATTAGCTCAATGTTATTAAGAAGCCCCCTTTCCTCTCAGGCTCCCACCCCTAACCAAGATATCTGCAAAGGAAAACTTCATTTTCTCCAATGCAGTCTCACTGGATAAATTAACCACACTCGAGGACAGGCCCCATGCCCAGGAGTAGTTGACCAATGCAAAATAGATTCGATATTAATTTTTTGTAGTCCTTTTGCCTCATGTTGCTTTGTTTGGGCTTCTTTCTTTATTTCTTCTTTCTTTTATCTTACTGGACTTTTGCTTGCATATTTCGGTTTTCATTTGTTGTGGGGGTTGTGTGTGTGTGGATTTTTTTTTAGTTTTAAGAGAGAAAGGGCATAAAGTTGTGTGGGTAAGGAAATGGGGAGAAAATGAGGGCAGAAAAAGTGTGATCAGAATAGTATATGAAAATGTTTTTCAATAAAATGTAAGAGAAAGGAAGAAAGAAAAAAACTGTCTCCAGTACCATTTTATATTGTTTCTAGAATTTCTTTCCCCTTGAATACACAGGAACTAATGCTGATATCTCACAGTGCATGGAAGACAGTCACACACAAAGCCAGACACACACACACACACACACACACACACACACACACACACACACACACACAGTGGCCCAGTCTTTCCTGGGATGGGCTCCAGCTTCAGGCCAGCCTTGGCTCACCTCTCTCATCCCCTTTAAGCTCACTGCTTCAGACAGAATCTGGCTGTCTCAGACTAAAGTGTTCATCTCAAGTGAAATGCCTTCAGTACAATTTACAACAAGGTAATAGTACAGAAATACAAAATAAAGACATATAAAATTCCCAAAATCTGATTTTAAAAAGTCAAAAGTCTGCGAGGAAAAACAGAAGTATTATCTTCAGCATTTATTTATGTACTCATTGTCTGCACGTGTATGCAGTCGTATGCATATGTTAGGTGTGCATGCCATGGTGCTCATGTGGAACCAGAAAACAACCTGGGCGAGTCCGTTCTCTCCTCCATCTGGGGACTCCAGCCCAGGCTGTGTGTCAGGAATGACAGCACGAGCAGTCGGCTGCTGAGTCATGTCCCTGCTCCCAGAAACAGTGTTTCATTAAACTTCTCAATAACCTTTCACTGTGCAAACAAAGCTTTTACAAGTCCAGTCCTTTCTTTGCTCCTGATGATCACAAAATTGAGGCATAACTGGAAACCAATTTAGGGCATTCTGAAGTAAAATTTTTGCAACTTTGAAGCCCAAAATTTTATCACTGTTTCTAGTTCTAAGCACTTAAACATCTCTGCCCTGCATGGCTTCCTTAATGGGGTTCTCTCTGGATTGACTCCCAGGATTAAAAAAAAAAGAACTCCTCTTAAAATTTTTTTAAGATTTTGTTAAATAAATAAATATAGGTGTTTTGTCTACATGTATGTGTGCACAACACACACTTGCAGTGACCACGGGACCAGAAGAGGGCTCAAATCCCTGGACCCGGAGTCACAGGTGGTTGTTAGCCACCATGTAGGTGCTGGAAATGAGAACCCGGGTCCTCCGGAAGAGCAGCCAGTGCTCTTAACCACGGAGCCATCTTTCCAGTCTCTAAGTGAACACTCCTGCCACTTTCAAAAGCATGCAAATCTCAACGGCTACAGAACATGTTTGAGCCTGCAGGGTAGAAGGGGGCTGTCCTGCACAGCCAGCCTGTGGATGGCAGCTTGGCCACTGAGCAGGTTACTGTCACATTTCAGACTCCTCTACAAAGTGGCTCAAAGGATAACTGAGAAGCAACACATACACTGGCTACTCGGTCATGAGTCTGGGCTGTGATTACCATCACTGTGGTACAGAACAAATTTTAATTAATGCAAACTGAGCCATGAAGGCAGAAATGATTATTTATGAACCCCCAGAAGTACTAACACCTCTTGCTAACACCTCGTTCTCTTTCTCTAATGTAGAAGCAAGACTAAGTGGGAAAGCGTGCCACAAGAAACTGTCCAGGCTTTCCTCTACGGATGAACTTAGCCAGAGGGGCAGGGGGGCAAGGCAAGCCTCACCAAGTACATACATAATGATATTACATATGTAGCGATAAGGTTGCCCCAGACAGAGTGGGCAAGGTGGTCTGGTTCTGTGGCCCAGACAGAAAGAGCACTGGGAGATCACTGAAAACTCTGCCCTCACAACCTATCATCCATCAATACAATAGGATGCTCTGATAAGGAAGAACTATTCAATGCACTGTGACAACCCCCACAGGTTCCAAACTATGTTTAGGACCGTAGCATATATAGTTTTAGACTTCAGGTTTATTAAGATAGCATATATCAAAGCATCACATAGATTGTACTAGTGACTTCTTGTTGGGATCACATTTACTTACATTTCAAATTTAAAATAATATGCATTAAAGTAAAAGATGTACACTAACAAAAAAGATATTTTCATGTCTGTCCAGTTGCAGCATTACTCTTTTAAGAGACTCAATTAAAACAGCCAAATGTGTATCCTTCTACATGTCTAAGCTCTACTAAAATGAATATGTAAGCTGTAATTCTAAAAGCAATATGATTTATCATACATTGCCCCCATCTGTTCTTAAGAGATACCATGAAAATATAGCTATTTTGATAAAGTCTCAGAGCAAATGCTGAAACAATCTACCTTTATACCACAAATTCCTGTCTTATAAATGAAATATGGGTGTTCATCCGTAATATAGTAATAGCTTGTGGCAAGGCACCATAGCATGGGGGCTCCTTTCTCTTTCCTCAAGCGGGGTAAGCATGAGATGTCTGAGAGAACTCTGAAAAGCACACACTTTTCACCTGAGAGGGATGGGCAGGATCCTCCCAGGGCTCCATGCAAAACCAATCCAGCCTGTGCACTGGGTCCAGGTCATCAGGCCCTCTGAGAACGTCACTCACAGCCCTTCCAAAAACTACGAACAATAAACTACTGCAAAGTATACACACAAGGCTTATTGTGGAACACTGGAACAAATCTGCATTGTCTCCCTGCTAAAACACAGCACTAACCATGAAGTGAATATGTCTGAGTGCACAGTGTGCCACTCAAAGATCCAGAAAGAGATGCCAGAAAATAGGAATCAGAATGATAGCATTAGCAGGTGCTCAGAATTGCACACAACCTACAGGAGGCAAGAAATACTGTGTCCTGTCATCACGGAGCTGACAATCGACTGACACCAGGCAGATTCACCTAGGAGCCATCAGATGAGGTTAATGCACTGTGCCGGACTGAATACGATGCTAAATTATAGACAGGACGTTGAAGAAGAAAGAGAGCAGTTGCTACGTTACAGATAATTCACTGAAAGTGATTAACCCAGAGACATTCTCAAAGTCCTTTGGCATTTCCAAAGGTGTGTCACTTAAGTGGTAAAAGAAAAGCTTCTGGAGATGCCCATGGTCAAACAACACCAAGATACCTTAATAAAACAAAAGTTACACATTTCTTTTATTACAAGGCTTCTTATAACTCTTACAGTGCACATAGTAATCCCTTGGAGGAACAAATGGAATGCAAAATATATTTGTTTGGGAAGACTGAATATTTAGAGGCTCTTCCTCTTTGGTGAGTCACTCAAGAATAACATTCTAATTCTACTGAAATTAACAGGCTAAAGCAATAAAGGAAGAAAAGACACATGGAGAAGTAAGAAATAACAGGCTGAAGTCATGGAAATAAAAGAGGGGGAACAGGGTTCCTGTGGTAGGCATATCTGACACAAAGAAGGGAAGAGCTAGAGCTCAGGGGATCAGCGTAGTCAGGTCCCAAAGACCAGGGCCACTGTTGGGACCTGGAATGCTCAGCAATAGCCTGGACCTACTGGGAGCTCATAGAAACCGTAAGAGGAAAGCACAAAACGAGACTCTGGATCATT
This sequence comes from Ondatra zibethicus, assembly GCA_004026605.1. Classification (NCBI taxonomy): domain Eukaryota; kingdom Metazoa; phylum Chordata; class Mammalia; order Rodentia; family Cricetidae; genus Ondatra; species Ondatra zibethicus. Next base: position 58,751 of record PVIU01000190.1, on the reverse strand, counting down.
GAGAGTATGCCCTTGAGGGGGATTGTGGGCCTTGATCTCCTCCTTCTCCTTTTTCATTTCCAAATGGGTTTGCTCCAGTGTTAACATGGTCACTGGTCTGGTACCACAGGCCCACAAGCAATGGAACCACTGTTTACTGAATGTTTTCAAGTCCCAAGTCAAAATAACCTATTCTCTTCATAAGTTAATTATCTTAAGTTTTTTGCTATAGGAACAGAAAGCTGACACAATCTGCCATCAAAGCTGAACATTTCATCAGTGACTCCACACTGGACAGTATATTAGCATCACAAAGGTTATTTCCTTAAAACTGTAAATTCCTAGACCCTGCTCTGAGCACACTAACTGGATAATGTTGGCATAACTGGCATTGGGGGCTTTGTGCTGTTGGCATAACTGGCTGTCTGTCATGGGAGGCTCCAAGCTAGAACGGATAGTACATACCACTAGGAGTTCTCCCAAGACTAAACTCTTTCTTCAAGACATGAAGAAGACAAGCAACAATGAGTGAAACAGAAAGGAGACAGTGAAGAGGGCTCAATGCTGGCAATGAAAACTCAGAAAGCAATGGTTACAGAAGCTAGTTAAGAGTAAACCCAGTGATTCTTATAATTAAATTATAAATACTTAGAAGGTCATGTTTAAGATGTGGTACATCATATGAAGTCTTCCCATATGTTTTCAAGTCCCAAGTCAAAATAACCTATTCTCTTCATAAGTTAATTATCTTAAGTTTTTTGCTTAAGTCACATAACTTCTTCCCAAAGTATTCCAATAAATAGGTCAAACCCTAACCCAAGGAGAATCCTACGAATCATACAATCCCCCACTAACCTGCCTTCAGTCTGATTCTCCTGTGTTTATTCCACAAGGGTATAATTTTTACAGCAACATGCTTCCAGCTTTAATCAGCATTACAGGAATGTTGCCCGCAAAATATGGAATCACCAGCCCCCTACTCATTCTGTTTTATGCCTATATCAAATGGAGTCACATTTGTAGCTAAGAAACTGAAAACTGTCCCATGCTTGTCTGTACTCCTAATTACCCCACTTTCTGGGCATCAGCCCTCATCTTGCTTCCCACATTGCTGAGCCCTTCTGGTGAGAAGGTATAAAGAATACATAGCTCCCAGACCTCTCAGAAGGTGGAAGATAGCGTCAACATCGTTCCTGGGGTTTATAGTCTAAAGTCTCTTCACTTGGCCATTATACATCAATTATCAACTAATTAGTAGAGAGGGCTTCTGCTGACCCTCCTGCTCTCCCTTGTAATGATTTGCCAAGTTAACAGAAAGCCTCTCTGCTCCACAGAGACTCTTAGTATAGCAAGAGTGTTAAGGAAAGTTCACTCACAATTAGCCCTGAAAACCGAAGAGGAAATATAAGCACATTTTACTGCTTTCCCCTTGACAAAAATCTCCAACAATCCCACGGGAAGAGAGTAGATGTATTTCTTAAATAAGCAAATCGTTACTCTCAAAAGACGGAAATGTGAGCACAGGCGCAATTTAGTGATTTATTGCTTGTGGGTCAGTTATCGGTTTACCGTGTCCTTTCTCGGTTGTATTAGATACTTCAAGGAAGTTTCGGTTCATAGACGAGTCAGGCAATTCCTGCCTACAGTCTAACAATGAGCTTACACCAAAGCCTGTCTCTGCTGGATTCAACTGCGGAAATGTATTATGGTAGAATTACTTAGAAAAAGATTTCCACAAACACAAGAAAGAATGAGAGGAAATGTACTTTCGGTGGAGAAAACTGCCTTAGTCTCCCAAGGCCATGAACTAGTCACACTGACCCATTGTGGACTTTGGCACTGTGATGTTCATGGAATCTCAGGCCATTGGGACAAGCTCTTCTGCAAAATCTTCTGGCCAACTGGATGGAGTTTAAGAAAGAAATGTGGGCAACAGCCACTCTTGAGTTAAGGTGCCTTGGTGCTGAGTACAGAAAGATCACAGTTGAGAAACGGATCTGTGTAAGCTTGGCAGAAGGGGGGCACTCCTCTAACTCCGCCCCACTGCGACTGGAGGGCAGACGACCAGAGTGAGGAGAGAGGGAAGTGCTAAGAGACCATTCTGGAACTATGCGTTGGTGGCTCACGCCTTTAATCCCAGCACTCGAAAGGCAGAAGCAGGTGGATCTCTGTGAGTTCGAGCCCAACCTGGTCTACAAGAGCTAGTTCAAAAAAAAAAAAAAGGGTGATGTAGACAGAGCCAGAGAGGATTCACGTACAAGCTGCATGACCCTGGAGACCATGAGCCTGGGCAAGCTCCTTAAACTCTTTGTGCCTTTGTTGCCCACCCATCTGGAATACAGAGTGATAACTGCTCTCACCTTCATACAGCTATTGGAAGAATTGAATAAATCAAAATATGTAAAGTCACTCCATGCCTCTCCAGCAACCAGTAAGTATTTGATAAGCCTCAGGAATCCCTGTTCTTACTAAAGAACTGCACATCTCCAAGTCCAGGCAGGACAAGAGCTATGGGAAGGTTTTTAAGCCTGCATATGACGGGTGAGTATGAAGAGAACAGTCTAAATACTTTCAAAACATTTGGAGGCAGAGCCAAGACTGAAGGAAGAAACCAAGCTAGGAAGACTGTCATGACCTCAGGATAGGGTCTAGGAAGAGCCAAGCCAAGCTCACAGGACAAACCTAATATTCTTATTAGGTGAGAGGAGGAGGTGGGGAGGGGAAATGAGGAGGCACCATCGATTCCAGATCTTTTTTTCATAAATCAAAATCATACATCTCCTAAGTGTGCTGTATCCCCTCAAGCCAATCCAAGCCAAAGGTTACAACGGAAAATTGCAATGTCATCCACTAGTGACACGCTTCAACCAGTGAACCAATGGGTAGGACCCTGTCAGAAAGCTGTGGCTCACTAAGTATTTGCTACCTAATAAAGGGTATGATTTAAGGCAGTTATAGTCCAAAGTCACACATAAAGTTAAGAAATTCCCTCTTAAATGGGTGTGAGTCGTGACACTCCAACAATGAGGGTCCTGGCAGACACAACCCATGATATGTCCAGCTCCTACATGACAACAGCTGGAAGTGTAAGTTCGCCCCTCTGTCCACATCCTCTCCTTCTCAAAGTTTGTTACCAGGCAGTTTTCTTACTTTCTGTCTTCCTGGAGGACAGCATCCCGCTGGGAGGCCTTCTGCAGGTTTTTAGAAGGATCAGCCAAGCTTGGAAGGTGGGTGGCATAATCGTGGGATACAACGGCCTTTTGTTTTGTAGCAGTTTCCTCCAAAATTGAAACATTCCATCCTGCAGGAGCTCCTTAAACAGGAAGGTAAGCAACTCAAGAAAGCTTCAGGAAGTCCCTGAAACTGACCAGATTCGCAAGGGTAAACAACAAAGGCTCCAAGCTCCTCTCAGACTAGTCAAGCTGCCTGGAAGAGGTTTAGAGCAACCGAGGCACCTGGAAAGGACCCTTCTCCAACACCTTGAGCTGCCTCCAGGATGAGCGGTGTATTCTAGCTTCTAGCTTTTGTGAGCTGTCACCCAAGACACCAAAACAGGGCTGGGTATGTGGACCTCTCAAGAGACAGCTACTAAAGAAGATGAAAAGTTCTGCATTTTCTGCTGTTTCTGGGGTATCATCACTGCAGAATATCAAGACACCCCATCAACAATGACTGAGACTAAATATTGCAGCAGTCATAGAAATAGGAATGGACACGGTTTATTTAAAGAACTGTTTTCTATATATCTATGAGTCGGAACATTACGTCGTGTCAACTACAAATTCATTGGAAATTATAGCAGTAATTTTAACCCTGAAACAACTACCTACTGGTTAAGAAATGTATCTTGTATAAAATGATGCAATGTTAACCAAACTGCCAAACTATTTTATAGTTTTTTAACAAGATTCAAATCTTACAAACTGCAGCTCACAAGCAGCCTGGCTGGAGCCTACACGCTATAAGTCTCTTTCTGTTTCTTTCTTTTGATGCTCTCTGTGAACTCACAAGAAAAATAGTACAATCTAAGCATCTCTGTACAGGACTCAAGGTGAGGTAGTATTTACGTGGCTGTGACGGTAATACCCTGTACCCTGTGCATACTGAGTCAGCCATGTTGCCAGCAGTAACTCCCAACCATGAATGGTGAATAGGAGGGAAAGCACCGCAGCCAACACAAACCCTGCCTATTCAAACACAAAAGTAGGAGCTGGAGGAGAGATGGCTTCATTGGTAAAGGGCTTGCCAGGCAAGCATGAAGAACTGAGTTCAAATCCTGGCAGTCACATGAAAGCTTGCACGGTGGTGCATATACATCCCAGTGCTGGAGAGGGGAAGGAAGGAGAATACCTAGGGGTTGCTGGTCAAGATAGGCTAGCTGAATCTGTGAGTTCCAGGTTGAATGAGAGACTCAAAAAATATAAGGCAGAAAGCAAGCAGTAAGAACAAAATACTGACCTCTAACCTCCACAGGTGCATGTGCACATACACGAGTGAACACATCCACACAAACAAGCTCACAGGCCAGAGAGATGGCTCAGAAGTTAACAGCACCAGTTACTCTCCCAGAGGACCAGTTTATTCCCAGCACCCACAGCACAGTTCAATATCCTGCTTCTGTAACTCCAGGTCCAGGGGATCTAGCGCCCTCTATTGGCTTCTATGGGCACTGCATGCAAGTGCTACACATCATTACCACAGGGAAAACCTGGCACGCATCAAATGATTTTAATTCTAAATTCTAAAGCAGTGTTGTCGATACAGCTCAGCAGCTGAGCACTAACCTGGCCACCACAATCGTCAGTACCACCAAAGGAACATAAAACAATCCTATGACATTCTGATGCCAGTATGGAAAAAAAATAAATAAATCCAAATTATGAGTTGTGCCTAGGTTCTACCCAAAATAATACTTGTTAAAAAGGAGTCTCCGTTATTTATCTGAATTTGAATACCAAAGCCAAAAACCAAAGTGAATTAGAACAGAATGCTGAGTGGCAGTCTTATTAGTAATATACGGCTTCTTAGAAAAGACTAAATGACACATTGAATGAGATTTAAGACAGTGTGTCCTTCAGCGTAATTAGGGAAAGGAATAAAATTCTTCCCCATCTCTCCAAAGACCATGTAAGTAGAGTCCTGACCTTGACAGCTGAAGGTCTCCCTCCTTCTCACCCTCCTTAGATAAGCGTGGCCCAGGACACGTGTCCTTCTGTTCTTAAATGTTCCATAATAAAACAAAACTAACAGCTTCAGCCAAAAGCCTCACTTTTTGTACCAGGAAAGGATGGGGCCTATTAAAAGAAATTCACAGTTTGTGATAAACTATTGTCTTATAGTCACTGAGTGAGAACAACTCCCAGTGGCGGACAGGAAGACAGGCAGGCATTACCAGAATTCATCGTGCAGCATTTAACTCCTCAACATCCAACTATAAGACATTAACCTCTGCAGGACATTGCGAAATCTCAATTCTCAAACTGGAGGCTCTTTGCTTTCCAATTGAACCACAAGTGTATGAAATTTTGCCAGTTAAAGATATGTATGTTTCGGGGGAAAAAAAATCTGAGAAATCGAATTATGCTTTAAGGCTAATGGACTAAGGAGGAAACCTGTCGCTTTGACCCAGTTTCACAAGCATCTACCCTTACTTCTTCCTTCGTATGATAACAGCCAGACTGAAGTTCTGAAATATTCCTCTTGCAGAATATCCAGAATGAAATTAATAAAAGGGAAGCTTTTCTTTCTTGTTGTCTACCTTTGCTAGAGTGTAACTGACAAGCAGAAAACACTGAACTCTGAAGCATGGAATGTGTGACTTGCTGGATGTGGTGGCACATGCTTTAAATCACAGAACCTGAAAGGGACAAAAAGACCACTAGTCTGAAGCCACTCTACATAGTTAGTTCCTGGGCAGCCTGGGCTACATGGTGAAATGCTATCTTCAAAGGCACACATAACCACAAAGTTGATCATTAGAATACATTAAGTTTATGGTACACATATTTAAAGTGAAAGGGGTAGTTAGATGTGTGTGTTGTGTGTGTGTGCATGTGCGTGTGCATGTTAAAACATTCATCCCCAAAGTAGTTTTTACATCCTTCGTATCACATAGTTACCTATCTATGTGTGTTAAAATTTTAATTTATCCTTATGACAAATGTCAACTGTGCAAATATTGTCAACTATAGTCACCAATAGTGAATGCTGGCTCCAAATTCATTCATCTTGAAATAAATGAAACTTTCTAGTATTTTGTGAATATTTCTGTCCCATCTCCATCCTCACCCCCACCCCTCCCTCGAGTCCCACTATTGTAGGTTCCACAAGTCAGAAGGTCACGTGGTGAGCGTCTTTCAGTGGGAGCTTTTCATTGACCCCCCTCCTGCCGTCAAGCACGCTGGACAGTCTATGCTGAAATTGTCAAAACAGCCAAGAGTTTTTGCCTGTGTTCAGATTTCCAGTACCTAGCAGTGAGAAAGCGGAAGGAATGGCCCACTTCTTTCCATGCCCACCTAAACAGGAAGAACATCTTTGCTTCATCAAGTTTTCCCACCATCTTCTTTCAAGAAAATGTGTCAGAGGAATTATGGGAGGGTGGGAAGGGCAGGTGGAGCAGTTCTTACTAGACCTCAGTGACAACAGGGGACAAAGATTGGGAAACCTTCCCTGAGTGCTGTTCTGTCACCTGACACCAGCAGTAAGAGGAATGTTAGGAACACCTCCGGCCAGCAGCGGAAGAATAGAGTTGAAAGAGGTAAGAAAAGAAGACGTATAATTCAGCTTGACAGACTTGTTTTTTGACACGTAGCCTTGAAAAGAACAATTTTACCTCAGAAACTTGGCAAATGCAAACTGATTTTTTGATAAGTTGAAACATGCATGCTCCTGAACACATGAAGAGAGGGTGAGGGAGAGAGAGGCCAGGTATCCGAGACAGGAAGGCTGTCAGAGTTCTCGTCTCTGTGTCATTTCTGTTTAGCTGGTCAGATGAAAATTCAAAACCATATAATTAGATGGTTGTTTATACATGATTAAGCATGAGCTCATTGCTCTCCGCATGCCAAGAAGTCAAAGAGTGGTTAAGGGCAAGAAGGAATTATTAATAAAAGGAAATAAAGCTGTAATACATTTTTCACTTATGAATAAAAATAACTCAAAGGTCTCTGGAAGGGAAAATATCAACCGTGACTAGGGCAAGAAACTAGAAGACTTTATAGTGACAGGAATTTGAGAGATATAAATGCCTAAGCCACTGATAAGAAAAAGCTCCAGTTTTTAATCCTTTTTTTCTTCTTCTCAAAAATCTAAATCGCAGTGAGAACATAGAAAAATTTACCTGTATTGTATTTCTTTAGAATTATGGGAAATATTCAAGCAAGAACACTGTGTTCATTTACAAGCATTATTTGTTCTTTATAACTGTCCCTACCAAGAATTCTCTCTGGAGAGACCATGAGCTGGCAGCCACTGTGGAAAAGGCCCGTGCTGTCCTTTTCCACAGAGGCAGAGCTTTTCGTCCCAACACCAAGTGAGCCGCTGCAAGCAAAGTTTATCTGAGTAAAACCTTCACATATAAAACTAACGCAGAACTCCCAGGCCCCAGAGAACCCGTGGCCCAAACACAGTCCATCAACTACTCGCAGACCACACTCCCAGACACAGAGAAGGGTAGTGGCCAAGTCTTTCAGATGACAAAGACCTGACCCATGCCAGCAGCCTACTCTAACTTAGGGCCAGAGCTCCCACTTTCCCCAGTGAGGAAACTCACCAACCAATAACCACAACCTGAGGAGGCCAGCCTGGCAAATGAGAACTTGGTCTTAGCGGTGATTCAATTCTTTTGCTTGCCAGTGCTGAGACTAAGTACCTGTGCACACTGTTACAATAGATCGCCGAGACAAGGGACATGCACGAAACAACCTAAAGAGAAAAGTCAATAAAGCCCAGGGAGATGCATCCCTCCAGTTCTTAAGAATTGGGCTTAAGTGAACCTGATAGCATTCAAAAAAAAAAAAAAAAAAAGCCCCAAATGCCTAAGAAACATAAACACTGGCTTTTACAGCCTGATTCCCAGACCCAGGTCCCCAGGTCACATCTGTTCCCACCCTGCCAGAGATCTCCAAATTCTAACTCTCTCCACCTTTCCTCCTCCTGCCTTCCTTCACTTTCTTTTTCTTCTCACCCCTCTTTCCCAGGAGCATTAGCCAGTTCCAGTCTGACTCCAGAGTTGCTTCAATCACGTGATGTACTTGCTCACCCACTCATCAGAATGTGGGCAGAACACACATGAATCTACATGACACGGAAACTCTCAGGAGACCCATCCAGAGACTGAGATGACCAGAGGACCTGCCTGAAAGGGAGATCCAAGGGACCCGAATGGGAAGTCCAAGGGAGACCATTGCTCAACTAAAGTAGCAATGCTACCTCCCACAAACCACCTGTCGCACATGAGAGAGCTCCTTTGTACCTGATTCCTCTCTTTAAATTGTTGCCTTTCTTTGGACTAATTCAGTTCTTAGCGTGCTGCTTAGTGTTAGAAGTCACCCAAGGCTGAGGGAGAAATGTGTGTAGGCCCATAAAACAGACTCCTCAAGCCGACACCTCGAACATCCTTGTCTTTAGTGTTCGAAAGGGGTTGAAAAATCTTGCTAAATGAATAAATATGGATTACTTGAAAGAGTTCAATATCTACTCTAGTTCCAGATAAGAAGTGTGATAATTAATTCCTAAACAATGTGTGGCATGTAACTCAAAACCGTTTTTCATCAATAATTAATATTAATAATTAACAAGTATAAACAACAAAAAGACCTTTTGGAAATGTTTCGGCTGGGTCCTTTCCTCATTCCAGCAGCTGCCCGTTGCCCCTCTCTCCCCTCTCTGCAGGGTTAATAACTAACCCTCCCTCATCTCTGACATGCAACACTACCCAGCAGCAATCCTCCCAAGAATGCGTTCACAGACACCAAAGAATGAAGTCTTATCCAAGTCACCTGGGCCTGGCAAATGGATTTCTGCATTAGCAGCTGTAGACACAATGCCTGACACTGGCTTCTCTTTCTCTCCAGCAAGGATGGAGTGCTCCAGAATGCTCGCCTCCAACACTTCTTTATCAGATGGGTTCCCTTCTGTCTTTAATGCGTCTCATAAAAAGACTAAACCGTTCTCTAGATAAACAGCAGAGGAAAAGATAATTCAATAGGGCCTCACAACAGGCCAGAAGGAATGTGTCAGGATGTTTCCGAACTGACACATAATAACAAGGCTGATTTATGGGGTACACTGGGATGCTTTGATACAGATACCAAGGCTTGACTTTGTATTCATTCCAAACAATGTTCCCTTTGACTTTTAAAAACTGCACTGCCCTTCTTTCTCCATTTGACTGTGTGTCAAGTACTTCACTTCAATCGCACACCAAATTAAAAGCGTATTCCCTATGCTTTCCAGCCAACCTATCTTAATTCCCGATATTTAAAACTTTTAAGCCCACTGCAATTAATCTCCTTTGGCCAGTCATTATTTCACCAAAAAGTAGATACTATGCAGGTAATATCTTCAAAACTTTTAAAAAGTCAGTATCCCACATATTTCATATTTACAGCAAATTATGAACTGCAATCCCATGCCCCTTCCTCTACCTACCTTCATTCTATACATTACCATCACTCTTTATGAACAGTGATCAGTCATCAGCAAACGCACTTCACGCATGCTTAAATTATTCATGCTCCTTAGCCACTGCACTGGAAAGTACTGGCAGTAAGAGGTCCTCCCACAGTAGGGCTTCCTCAGGCAGTGTCTGCTTGGGTACATGTGTGGGTATGGGGGTGTTTACATCTCGCTGTTTGCTGGGGGTCTCACAAGGCTGCCAGGAGTACTTTGCATACATGCCCAGGGCCACTTGCTCTGAGGTTTTATAAATTACAGGCAGCGAGCACTTTCAGGGATTGCTAAGAGGCCGGTAGCAGAGAGCTCCTGACGAACGCAGCCGGAGAAACAATGTCTCCCTTCAAGTGGAACTGCTGGTGAAGTCAGCCAGTACAGACCGGCGGGAACAATGCTGGGCAGGTCATTAACTTGCCTGGGTCAGAGCACACTGCGGTGAGCTCACCCACCTTTCTGCAAGCCCCATTTTAGCTGCTGAGTTTATACAAATAAAACCCATAATTTTCTAATGGGTGAACTAGGAATGTGTTCTAAAATAGCTAACTGTCTGCAAAGCCTGCAGAAGACACATGGGGAATTCACAAAGATGCTTCTACAGTCTGTTGTTCAAATGTGCACGCAGCTCTGCGAGAGCTACAAACCTCTTATGTAGAAAACAAGCAACCACATAAACATGGACGAGTAGGGCTTTTGACTTTTTTTAAAGCAAGGTAGTTAATGCAGCATTAGCTCTCTCTCTCTCTCTCTCTCTCTCTCTCTCTCTCTCTCTCTCTCTCCTTTTTCTCTTGCAGAAAAGACTGAGTTAGTTGTTAACTGTACCAAGAAGTTAACATTTAACCCTAAGGCTGGGAATGCCTGAGCATCTAATTCCTCCTCCCCGCTTCTTGTTATAGAGAAAATGGCTTCAGGGAAAAAAAATCTTACTAATTATGGCTGATTTGGGGGTGAGATTTGACTGCATCCATTTCCTTCTGCACTCACAGCCATATCTAACATCTCACCACAGGGCCCCCGCATATACACGCCCGCTGGGGCCCTCCTGAATCTGTGACTAGCCCATCCCCAATTCCTCCATATTCCCACCAATGAAGAACAACTGTTGTCACCCCTTCCTTGCAATGAGTTTTCCAGGTTCCTGCCTTGTATTCCAAGTTCAAAGTGCATTCCCTCCCTTCTATCCCCTAGGTAGCACTGTTTTAGTACATCTTTTATTAAGTCATTGATCAGATCTACTGCATATAGCTCTATGTTTCCTTCCCCCTTAACTAGTAGGTAGACAAGAACAGAGACTATGCATAGTCTGCCCACAAGGCTAAATTCCCACTCTCCAAACCCTGGTCCAGGCCACAGCTTCCTGCAGAGGACAGGCAATCATTAATGTCCATGGTCAGGAGATGGCCAGCCCATGCCTGGAGCATGTTTTAGTACAAGTAAATGAGCAGAGGGCAAAACAAGAATGAGATTTTATTATTTAAAGCAGTATGAAAAATAAAAGTGAAATGGGACACTGGCCGAGACGCCCAGTGGGGGTGGCACGGCTCTGGGCAGCCTCTTCTAGTTGCCATAGCCATTTCTAACCTCACTGTGGCCGTCATTCCCCACAACCGCACTCCACACCTCAGGAATCCACAGGTCCCACTGATGCAGCGCTTTCTGAAGCCTTTGACTCATCACCTTTCCTGTGAAGCCCTTTGTGGAAACAGGTATGAAGCAAACCTCCATGTCCCTTCCCCTTCTTAGCATAGGACCCACAGGGGACGTAAAGAGGTTCACTAGCCAGCAGCATATGAACACATGTTCTAATAATGTAACTTCTACAGACAATAACGGTTCATTTATGCGGTAAAAATAAGAACTGATGTTAGCAGAAGACTTGCTTGGTGGCTCTCTGCTTTAACTAACTCTTCAGCTCTCAAGGTTATCATCCCGTTTCACCGAGGAGAAAACCTAAGGCTCAGAGAGCGCAGTACTTGCTGAGAGTGAGAATTTAAACCTATCTTAGCTATCTTAGGGTTGCTATTGCTCTAATGAAACGCTGAAACCAAAAGCAACTTGGGGAAGACAGGATTTATTTATTAAGCTTACACTTCCACATCACTGTCCAGCGTTGAAGGAACTCAAATAGAGAAGGAACCAGGAAGCAAAAGCTGATGCAGAGATCATGGAGGGGTGGTGCTTACTGGACTGCTTTCTCTGGCTTGCTTAGCCAGTTTTCTTTTTGTTTTGTTTTGGTTTTTGTTTGTTTGTTTTCGAGACAGGGTTTCTCTGTAGCTTTGGAGCCTATCCTGGAACAAGCTCTTGTAGACCAGGCTGGTCTCAAACTCAGAGATCCACCTGCCTCTGCCTCCCAAGTGCTAGGATTAAAGGCGTGCACCACCACCCGGCATAGCCCACCTCCTTATAGAACCCAGGACCACCACCTCAGGGATGGCAACAGCCACAATGGGCTGGGTCCTCCCTATCAATCACTAATTTAAAAAATGCTTTGCATGTTTGCTTATAGCCTGATCTGGAGGTGTTTTTCTTCATTAAGGTTCCCTCCTCTCAGATGATTTTAGTTTGTATCAAGCTGACATAAAAATAGCCAATATAAAAGCCAAGTAGCCCAAGCATGAAATGCACAGAAATGTTTGTATGAGTCCAAAAGTTCTGACATAACTGAACAAGCACCTCCACGTGGAAAGGGCAGAAGGTAGTCAGAAATCCAAGCTTCTTTGAGATAGACCAAACACACTCACCCTTCAACAGGCAGCTTCTATGTATGGTCAACAGACAGCAACATTTCTAACTCTACTCTGGAGCAGGAGGGAGCATCTATGATGTCAGGACCATGTATAGATAGATTAACACAAGTATAACCTCTATGGAACATGGTGCTGTCTAGTATGCAATCTGTTTTACTTCTGAGAATTTCTGATACATAATGCCACGTTTATTTTTTTCATTCATTCACTCATTCAGAATCCAACTGCCTCGTGCCAGTGGTGAAATAAGTCAAGGGAATTGCAGCATGAAATGATGATTAGTAAATAAGGTTTTTTTTAAAAAAAATTGTTGGGATACTAAAGGGAGGTGGTGGTGCTGGTGCTGGTGGTGGTGGTGGTGCTGGTGGTGGTGGTGCTGGTGCTGGTGGTGGTGCTGGTGCTGGTGGTGCTGGTGGTGGTAGAGGAGGCTGCAGTAGTGGAGAAGGAGGAGGAGGAAATGATGGTGGTGGTTGTGGTGGTGGAGGAGGTGGTGACAATGATGATGATATTTCGAACAGCACATGAAAATATACACCCTCCTAAGTTTTTCCATAGAAAAGACTTGCTCGTTCTGGAGTCTTGAATGTACAAAACTTACAAGGATTCAGCACTGTACAAACATCTGTGCCATACACACACCCCTGCATGAACACAGTCAGTGTACCAAGCAATAGTAAGAAGTAAATAGAAAATACTATTAACTGAACAGCTTCCAATACAAACCTGACCTTTTATAAAACCAGTTTCTACCGCTCAACATAGCTTGAAAACACTACATGTATAGCCAGACTAAAGGTCTTTTAAAAACTTCTCCCTCAGCAGGTTCTGTATTCGTCGTGCAGAACTACAGCTATGTAATAGCAAGAGTAGCATCTGACCACTCAGCGACTGCCCCTGGCCAACAGCAACATTCTTGTCTTTTACTATCCAGCTAAACACTGCCACGAGGAAGACAGAAGCGTGGGTACAAGGGTAGGCAGTCTTAGCAGTACAGAGGCCAGAAGACCTTGCCACAGCAAAGTCACTGAGTCCAATTCGATCTGTGGCTATGTCACTGAATGAATTTGGCCAGATCACCTCAACCAGCTTGATGACATCATATAGCTAACTAGCTAGCTCAAACCCAACGCTCAACAAATGCTAATTTCCCTTCATTCCTGCAGTTCACGTCTGAAAAGCCTTAAACTCTCATAACCTAAAAAAAACAACAACTACCTTTAAACTAGAATTAGCAAGGAAAAAAAAAACAATTACAAGGGTTTCCCTATGAGAAACAGATGTGTCCCTGCTCCCACTAGACTCCAAATTCCAAATGTAATGTACCAGGAAGAAAGATTAGCTACAACATATACAACTTCTTTGTTTAACAGGCATTACAACTCAAATACACAGAGGCAGAGTAACAACCTAGCCAAATAATTCATAGCACAGTGAGTGAGTCCATATACAAACACCCAAGTTCCCTGGCACCCACGGGAACCTGCTTTCTTCTTCTAGATCCTGCCACCTCTACTGGTTGCAAATTACAAGGGGGTTTACTGGGGCAAACACTTTGGAGGCATTAAAAACATCTCTCACCAAAACAATGACGAGAGCAGTCGAATCTACCTAGCGATCAGTGGGGTGGTTTAGAAGTGTGGTGAGAGGTAGAGAGCTAGCAGAGGAAGGGCATGAGCAGAGAGGAGGGGGTGGGACAAGAGACATAATGCGAAAGCAGAGACCCCTCCAGTACAGCTGTGCTAGGGACCAGCCCATTTAAGAGTACGTGTGCGCTCTGAAAGGTGTCCCAGAAAGATTTCTCCCTCCTCCGTTTGTCTTCAAACCCAAAGGTTTCAAAGCCTCACTCCCCCAGATCAGACAAGTGTCTGCCTCTGTGGAGGCAAGAGGAACTGAGATTGCTTTGCGACAACATTGCATAAAAAGATCTCCAGGGCGAATTTGCTCCTATGTTCTTAAACCTGAGTTGGAGTAGAACCGTGATTAACCACAGGCTTCAGCAGAGCAAGGGCAGGGTTACTTCTCTGCCAAATGTAAATGTGCCACAGAGCCAGCACTGAGGTTACTCGGGAACAGCAAGCCCCTTGCTAAGAAGAGGAGAAAAGGTTTCGTTTGAGCATATCAAACTTGACAGCTTAATTTTTTAAAAGATTTCCATCTCAAAGGAAGTTTACAAGCAGTGGGCAAGGCTAGAGGGCTCTTGTTTCCTGGCATCATAAGAACTGCAGAACAATCGTCCAATTAGCAGTTACAGACTGAGGGAATTCCTCTGCATTGTGGCCTCGCTTCCTTTGTCTTTGCTCTAAAGAAAAGCTTTGCCTTCAGGAGTCTGAAATAATGGAAGTGCTCCTCACTGTGTCAGTGAGTTTGGATGGAGCCCTCTGGCACAGAGACCTCGCCTGGTAATGAAGCATCAGAAGCAACTGTCCCTAGTTAACCCTCTCTTACTCTCCAGCATGCACAGCCCTGGTAGAGACCGAAAATGGGCATTTGGGGTGAAGATGCTCAGTCGTCCTTAAGACAAATGCTTACTCATTGGCCTAGCAAACTTAGAAACATCACATAACATTCAATTCTGTTCAACTAATTGAATTGAATTCTGTTCAATTTAAGAGATGCGCGGTTTACATGGTTCTTATATGAAAACAAAAAACAAGAGTTTCAACCCCTCACAAAACCTTTATCTCACTCAGTCCACCCACAAGTAACACAGATCTCTCCATAGCGGTCAGAACCTCCAATCGTGACATTTAGGAACCCGGCAAAACTTTTCCTCCTCTATCCTTCAACCATAAAGAACACACCAGGCCCCAGAAAACAGAACTGCAGCTCAACCACAGAAAGAACTTTCTAGCAATCAGAAGGGACAGAGGACTCTGCAGCATGGAGCTCCTATCTTTGGAAGAAGTCAAGGCAGGACTGGCTGCTAACTGTGCAGCGGTAGAACCCAGGATGAAGGAGAGGGAGGTGTCTAGTCTGTGGCGCACTCCTGCTTAATGTGAAATGGGGATGGCATAAACTTAACTTCGCTACGTCATGGAGACAACGGATTAAATGGTTACCAAATCCCTTCCAGCTTAAACATTCTCTGAAGAAGCATCGCATTTACTCTTTTTGTCCAATTAAATTTCTGAAGAGCCACCTACCCAAACAACCCCAACAGGATTTCCTAAAAAATACTATAAAGAAAAATAAAATTCAATACAGTGACAGGACACGACATAAGTGACATAAACAATAGGTTTTTCATATACTATCAGTTATAGATTTCAAAAACATAACTCCAAAAATTTTTAATTCCTAGGAACAGCATGGAATATAAAGAATGCTACAGTGTTTCCATGAAGACATAACTATAGATATATACACGTTCCAAGAAGTGAAAAATAAATATAGCAAACTAGGTTGATTCTTCTAAACTATCTTATAGTTTAATGCAGTCTCAGCTTCTGCATTACTGATATTTAATTGCAGGGAGGTATGTTGTATGTCACAAGAGGTTAAAAAGGACTCCTTAAAAATTAACACAGAACAGAATCATAAGAGCATGACCTCAGATATGCAGTAATTAGCCCATGAGGACATTACAAACTAATAAGGAAAGGGATCGATAAAAGTGGAAGGGCAATCATGTGACACGGCCTAAGGGGAAAATCAGAGTTGATTTTATACGTACATTATAAATGAGCGGACCATCCACTGCTGTGGAAGATGGAAGAAGGCCACTTTGTGTCTTAGCATTCTTAAAGCAATAACCTATTGTCTTCTATGGCTCTTGGGATTCCATGGCTCTGTGGGCTGCTCCAGGACACTGAAGTCACATGTTAGCTAAGGCTGCAACTTGAAGGCTGGCTGGATATCTAAAGTCACTCACTTCTCCCTGCAAAGGATGCTAGGTGTCAACACTCAGTTCGCTTTGGGCCATGCGTGGGAACACAAGGCCATGGCATCTGACTTGGGCTTCTCGGGGCATGGTGGCAGATTCTAAGAGGTGGAAAGCAGAACCTTTCACAACAGTTAAGAGCCATGCCTAAGGGGCTTGGGAGTTGGCTGAGGTGGGGGAGTGAATGAGACATGGCTCAGTGGGATAGGGCGGTAAAGCGCTTGATGTACCAACATTCAGATGTGAACTCTGAGTCCCCAGCACCCATCTAGAAACTGGCTCCGGCAGCCTTTACCTGTGAAGCCCAGAGCTAAGAAAGCAGAGACATGTAGGGGCTGGGGGACTCACTGGACAACGGTCTAACTGAAACACAAGCTTCTGATTCTGTGAGAAATCCTCCTTCAACAAGGTAAGTAGAGTGCGATAGTGGGAGATACCTAATGTTGACCTTTGCCCTCCAAATATGCAAGTATGGATGACTATGCCCACCCTCATGTACCCCACACACATTAAATATATTTCTTTAAAAGGCAACAGGCACAGCCACTTCTGCTTTGTTACAGGCCACACCAGTCTCAAGATACGTCTAGATTCAGAAGGCTAGAGAAATGGACTCTTTTTCCTGGCCATGGAATTACAACCACAGACCAGAAAATCACAGGGAATGAGAGCTAAGGCTTCAGATATCACCCAAGAAAATAGTACAAACAAAATATAAAACAACTACACAGAGATGTATCTGAATTTTTATTTCATTTGGGATGCACAGACAAAGATAAATACTATAACTATAAAAAAATGCTGATTTAATCAGGGTGACAAACAAAATAAAAAAGTAAACAGAAGACTAAAAAAACAACTACCATACTATATAAAAAAGCACTTAAGGATGGCATAGGATGAGGTTTTTATAAATCAAAACTAATGACAGGCATTTTAGAATTTAAATAGTTTCTAAAAGAAGGACACAATATATGAGACAAAAACAGAGAACCTTCTTTAAGCAAGTTGAGCTGACAATGTAATGTGTGATATGAACCTTTGGGAAGGAACTTCTTGGCATGATAAAGGATACTTAGAATATTCATTCGACTCCATAATCTGAAGAAATAATCGAAGGTTTGCTCAATAACTTACGTGCTCCTTGAGATGACATAATTTTAATTTTTAAAAGTCCTTGATTAAATAAACTGTAGTTTAAGTATAATACTTGTAATAAAAAATTTTTCTGAACTTAAAATAAACATATTTTCAAGAACACTGAAGTACTTGGTGGAACTCATAATACACTGTGGGGGAATAATCTAAAACTTTTCTGAGAGTAGAATCACAATGCATACAACATAAATTTCCAGCCGAAAACATTAATGATAGATATCTCTACATCTATGAAGTACTAACAGGTCATTTTATTTTACTCTATATTCAGTATTTAAAAATCTTTCACAGCAAACACGCAGACATTGTTTTTTTTTTTAAGGCAAAATGCAATTTAAAGAAATAAATAATAATTTAATGTTAGGTGAAAACTAACAAGGTCACATGCTAGCAAATTAGTGCCAAAAGATAAAAAGCAAGAGAATAAGCACAGGCCTGTAGCCAGTGACCTGGGAGTCACTGACCCATTACACAGCCTGTTCGTCAGCAGCCAAGCCACTTTCCCAGGCTCAGGTCCCAGTCGTGGCATAGATTCCTTCCTGTGCAGTTGTCCAGTATGGTAACTCCGCTAACTCTCTTCTCACCAGCTCAGACATTCACCCCTTCGTTTTCAATGCTGAGCTCACAATGTTTCTGACGTATAGGCCTCACTGATTATCTGAGACAGAGTCTCGCTTCATAGTCCAGTCTGACCTGGAATTCACTAGGCAGCCCAGCCTTGTCTGGATCTCTCAGTCCTCCTACTCGACATGAGTGCTGGGATTATTCTTACTTCCCACAACACCCTGTTTTCATGGGCTTTTCAGATACAGTAGGTAGTGGGGAAATCCTACATACAAGACATTTACCCACCAGCCATCTGTTCACCAGAAGTCTTCCTGGGTTTGTAGCTCTTGATCAGTCATAATAGCTGTTGTTCCTTCAGAAGGTTTCCCCATCCCCTGCCTCTCAAAGCATGCTGGACAGCTTGGAAAAACAGAGACCCAGACTACTGAGGCTCTGCAAAGTGTCTGACCCAGTAGATGGGGTGCAAGCTAAACATTTGTATCTAGTTCCCAAATGGTACAGATAAGTCCTTTGTAACTCTGCTTTGAAAACCACCATTTCAGATCATTGTTCCCTACAACTCAACATTAAGAACATAATGTTTTGTTTCTACTATTTTTATTTATATACTTCCCACATATGGAAGTCAGAGGACAATTTGCTGGAGTCAGTTCATTCCTTCAACCATGGGGATTCCTGAGATGAAACTCGGGTCATCGGGCTGGTCAGCAAATCCCTTCGCCCTCTGAACTATCTCAGCAGACCTAGATCTACTAGCATGTTTAGTCATGCATAACCCAAATAAATCTCAGAATCTACCATTCCAGTTTAAGATGGAGCAGGACTTTCAAAAGTCAAGTCCAACTAAGCATAGTGCCACATACCTATAACCTCAGCACACGGGAAGCTGAGGCAGGAGGATGCCATGTCATAGACCAGCTGGTTTACTTAGGCCCTGTTTCAAATAAATAAATAAATAGAAACACAAGCCTGGCACAATACTAAGGCCTCCCTTCACTCTTCTACTCTCCCACATGAGAGTAATAAATTGTTCCCAACATTCCCCGAGTAAGAAGAGGCCTCCTTTTCTCTTCACTTTCTGTGTCTCAGTCCTTCCCAGAGCTATGCCTCCCTTCCATTCCTATTCACTGTTGGTCTCTCAGTTTTTTATTGTATTTATCTGTTTGTTTGTTTGATTGGTTGGTTTTTTGAGACAGGATTTCTCTGTATAACAGTATCAGCTGTCCTGGAACTCACTTGGTAGACCAGGATAGCCTTGAACTCACTGAGATCCACCTCCCTCTGCCTCCCAAGTGCTGGGTTTAAAGGCGTGTGCCACCACCACCTGGCAGTCTCTCAATATATTAAGCAGCATATGAGGCCCACCTCATAACAGGTGAGGTGAACTCGGGAGAGGGAAGGATTCTGGGTAAGCATGAGATGTAGCACTGTTCCCAGTGAACAGGAGAATAGAGGTGCAGAGTCACAGAACTTTATCGTTTCTCTAAGCACAAGAAACACTTGCCTAGTGGGTAAGAGCTCTGGGTTAGGTATAGAGAACTGGCGAGCAAAAAACAGTATCATTTGTGAGGTGACTGGAGTACAGATGCTTCAGGAGAGGCGGATTATATGGATCATATGGCTAAAGTAAGTTCTGACCTGAGCTGCATGTTCCTAAAGCCTTCAACCCACCAAGAACGATCTGAAATACTTCTTCTGAGCTTCACTTACCGTCCTTGTTAAGGGCGGCCCTATATATTGCAGCAGCAAGTCTGTTTCCTTCAGACTGGACGTGACCACTGTCACCTTGAAAGAAAGCTGCTGAATACTGCCATGAGACCCTCCTGGAATCATGCTCATTGACAAGGAAGCAAGAAGGCTGAAGAAGCTCTCAAACCTTCTCCACGAGACCCTTACCAGAGCCTCTCCTCCCCGTCACGAAGCAGGAAGGAAGCATTCCATTGGAAGCAGAAGCACCCTAGGTCCTGGAGCAGCTCCTGAATTGCCCAAGGAACTCTTCAGTAGGCTGGCTCTTTTATCAGTCACCCATGCTATGGATGGGATTCTTCAGTGGCTTTGTCTTCTGTAAGTTGACAAACTTCCTGGTGGTCTGACCTTTGAGTCACCCATGACTGTGTAAGTAACCCCAACAAACTCATCAGTTCATCACACTGGATTTGGACAGAAGTCTTGTTTTGCTTTCCCATTCTAGGGTGAACAGACATTTCTTTGTGTCATCCTAAGAAAACTCATAATATAGTTTGCTAAAATGCCCTTATCTATGAGGAAGGCTGGATACCTTAGAAAAGAACAGAAGCATGCTTTAGGAAAGAAAAAGAAAAGATTGGACA
Organism: Ondatra zibethicus; assembly: GCA_004026605.1. NCBI lineage: Eukaryota > Metazoa > Chordata > Mammalia > Rodentia > Cricetidae > Ondatra > Ondatra zibethicus. Next base: position 38,418 of record PVIU01000190.1, on the reverse strand, counting down.
TCTAGAAAGTGTCTGAGACAAGGAGTTAGAGACATGGCTCATGAGTAAAGAGCACATGCTGCTTTTGTGAAAGGCTCAATTTCAGTTCCTAGCATCCACATGGTAGGGCACACAACCACCGCCTGTAACTCCACTTCTAGAGGGAATCTGATGCCACCTTCTGGCCTCTGCAGTCATCCGCACAAACCCACATAAACACATACATATGAACAAAAATTTGTAATGTATGTGAGACAAACCGCATCCCTACTACATGGTCACAACTTCACCAAAGAAGGTCCTGAAAACTGCCCTTCTCCGCTTTAGCTTCTACGTACTCCCACAGTAGTCCACGGGGTTTAGGGTCGGAGCCAACAGCATCAGCATCATCAAGCAATTTACTAGACACACAACATTCTTAGGCCCCACCCTAAATCAGAAACTCTGGAGATGGAGAATCGCGTAGGTATTTTCAAGCCCTTGGGGACTACTGATGCACAACCAAGCTTGCAAAACTATGTTCAAGCGTATGTGACAGTGCTGCCTCCTGCCTCTAGCGGATCCTACAGGTCTTAGTGCCTTGTAGGAGTTCTTCATTTGTAACTGAATGTTTTGAGAAAAGTGCCTGCAGGATTATAATCCACTTGCTGAAAACTCAGTCTGCGGGACCTGCGGGAGTACGTGCCTATGCCGAAGACACTGACGGACCAGGGAGACAACAGCTGAAGTGGTAAAGGTCAGCATTAACCACTCTATCTATTTAAGTCACCTGCCTCAAAATTGGCATGGCTTGCTGTCAAAGCAGGACTTGATTTTGCATACCTTCTAACTAACATTCTCAGAGTTATTTTTGTATGTAGCTGAAAAGGGTCTACATGTTGTACAAGAAAATATTCACACTGGGTCTTTTAGCACCCTTGGTCTCTCTTTGGGACAGGGAAGAAAGGGAAGTGGGAAAATGAATATTTTTAGAACCAGGGAGTAATTTATCCCTGAAGGAAACAACACAGAAACTTAAACCAAGTGTGTGGAAATAATACATTGTCGTTAGTCTCTTGACGCTACCAAATTATAACCTATAAACCCCATAGAGCTTGACTTAAAGATCCTATCCATATTTACAGAAATCTAAATGAATGTTTCTTCCTGTAGTGCATGCACGACAGGAGACTTTGCTACCCCAAAGCATATATAAGGAGCGTGTTATCAAAGATGTCAGTGTAACCAGGCACGATTGATAAGCACACAGCCTACATCACATGTGTATTCTGGGAGCCTTTATCTGCAGTTAATTAGTTTAGCTATTGCTTTCATGGTTCATTTAGACACCTCACGCTTCATTAAGTATCAATAAATTTTATCCTCAAAAAAAGAACATTTTCAGTAGAAATATGACTGTCTCTTCAAGCGATAATCTTGTTAATGGGTGTGCATATTGCAAGTGTGTCTATCAGGACTGACAAAACCCAATGGCCACGGCTGCAGTACCCTGAAGTAATATGCAAATTTTATTCTATAGTTTAACATGCATGCCTCATCCGCACATATTTTCTTACAGTAGAAGGGAAAAAGCCTTTCTTTTCTCTTCCAAAAACGATGCATCTTTTAAGCTTCTATTTTTATTTTGTCAAGAATGCCTACTTATGTTTCATAAGCTCCTTTTCTCCATTACATCAATTCTAAATTCCTTCTTATTGGAAAGAAACTTTTAGCGACTTTCCACAGCACGACAGACTGTTTTCAATAATCATGTTTTCTTTGCTTTTTCATTTTTTCCAAAGATGGCAGAGGTCAGTTACCAGGCTCTGACCACCCACCCTACCAGAAAGTTGTCTGGACTGATCACTGGATTCCAGGGCAGGTGTGTCTGAACAGGGAGGTCAGGAGCAACGAGAAAGAACATTAGCACAGGAACAGGACCTTCTATTTCTCTTGCCTCCCAGGCCATTTGTTTGTCCATTCTGTGACGATACCCTTAACCTGCTTATATGCCGAATTTGTCACTCACTTCCTTGTCCTGTGGCTCACATGTTCCCTACAGAATGTCAGTCATTCATTCTTCCACCATTCCTTCACCTGAAAATGCACTGCTGAGGATAAAGAGCCCTCCCCCTGCCACCTCCATGCAGTACAGTACAGAAGGGGCACTTGCTAAAGCAAGAAAATGGACCAATGAAAAAGACCATTTCCAACAAAGGTAAGTTCCATAAAAGAAATGCCACACATGGGTGGAATGATGACTGTAGGGCGAGTGGCAGGTAAAATCTGAGCTGAGAAAATAGGGGGGGAAAACCCAGCTGTGTAAGAACTTAGGGGAGGAGGGGAAAGTCACAAGAATAGACAGTGGCTAAGTATAAAGATCATAATGTCAAACTGACTTGGCATGATAAACAGGAAGCCCATATGGAAGGTACGCAGAAGCGGGAGCCACGGTGCTGGATAAATCTGCCCGACTCAACTCTACAGAGTAGTCTCAAATCAAATACGGCTTGCGATTCACTGGAGTTCTTATCTCTAACACATAGTCCCATACCTACTACATAGTCCCTAATGTGGGTTCAATGAAGGTGCCCAGTGAAATATCACCCAAAGCGGTGGATGGCACACCCGGCAGACTTTCCTGTCATTTTGTAGACTTTCTTACTTTTCTCAGGCCCCTGGAGCATAGCACACTTTATTCTTTCTATATAGTGCTAACTCGGGAGAGTCCCTTACATGCTGGAGGAGGCTGTTATATCTGTTTTCACACCAGAGACAGTAGACTGTGCTGTGAGGGGTCCCTGTGGTTTCACTGATCCTTTGAGTGGCCAACAGGAAAACACGTTTAGGAGGCAAGGACTAGGATCTCACAGCATAAGCAGAAAGGGCTTCCAAAGGAAGCTCAGAGTTGCTTTCTCTTGCCCTGGTGTTTATTTAAGGAGTACTTCCAACTTGAACACTAGTGGATAGCCAAAAATGAACACTAATATTCATAATCAAGCTATCATTGTCATCATCATCACCATCAAGTCTCTAAACACAAAGTAACATAAATGAACTCTCGCAGAGAGCTTTGTTATCATGATGGATGGTGAGAAGGAGGAAAGAGGGACAGCCTGTTAGGAGTACTTTCATTTCCAAGCGAAAACACATTTCAGTACTTCCAAATTTGGCCTATCTGTTTTGCCTGTGGAAGATAAGAGGCAAATTCTGAATAATGGATGAACGGTGCCTGGTTTCATTTCCTCTAAATAACTTTCGGTAATGATGAAGACTTCACCAGGTTGGCTTTGACAGGCCTCAAGACCACCTCACCAGGTTGGCTCTGACAGGCTTCAAGACCATTATAAATCTACAAAGCCAGAGTGACTACATTGGATATGTGTGGGAAACACAAGCTTGCTGGGTTTATGCACACCAGTAAAAATTCCAAAGGGGTCTGATGCCAGGAAAATGCCTTATTTTGTCAGAAAGTACATCTCCCACACAGCAGCGGGTCTGGCGGAGAGCGAGCCACATGTTAAAAACAAAGCGAAGTGACATGTGATACAGGCCTCACTCCCTGATGACAGAATTCACGAGCTGTCTTCACTCTGAGCTTTTCTGGGACAAACTGAGTCCACAGAGCCCAAGCCTGCTTGACGGCTGTGTCTTATTGTCTATCATGGTTGCTTTCCGCAAAGCCATTACCTCTGAGGTGGCTGAGACTCATTTCTCGTTAGGATTTCAAGATTTATTCCCATTTCCGAACAAAAGTCTAAAAGTCTAAGGAACTTGGTGATTTCCGGTCTACTATATAGGTAAGTTAATAGTCACAGATAGCTTTCTCTTGTTTGTTTCTGAGATCATACAAATAGAGTCGCAAGCATACTTAAATCAGCTGACAAGTAAGGTAACGAACGGGTCCTTCTCCTAACAGTTACTGTGGGAATAATCCTTGTTACTTACAGTATACTGATTTTATGAAAGTCAAATACTAAAAGACTGTAAGTCTCTTTCATCAAATTCTGTCTTGTCAATTCCAAACACTTGTTCTGAGTATACACCAAGTAAAAAGAGCTTCTATGTGCCCAAGAACAAGGGACCATGATGACGCTGGATGCCCCCCCCCTTCATCTTTTCCCTTTGTTTCTCTTGATGTCCACTTGTCTTTCTCACTGTCTTCCAAACCCAATGAAGGAAAGGTATCCGTCTTGCTATGGTAAGTGTTCTGGGGCTAGCTTACAGAGAGTTGTATAATGCAGGCAACAGAAGCAGGAGAACTTTATTCCCGAGGAGTTCCCAAAGCCCAAAGTGTTTGCTGGTCATTCTCTCTCTGAAAGCTCTACAGGATTCTTTCTTGCTTCATCCTGGTGTCCAGAAATTGCCAGCAGGCTTGCTCCCTCCTTCCCCACATCTCTCCAGGCTCTCCCTCTGTCAACACATCATCTCCCATTCTGTGCCTTCTGTATTCGGGTGCCATTCTTATTTCTGTGCCTGTGTCTAAACGTCCCTCCTTTTTAGAATAACCATCATTGTATTAGGTCACATCCCAATCCAGCATGGTATCATCTTTTAACTTAACAATGTCACAGAGACTATTTGAAACTAAAATCAGATTCTGAAATTTTAAGGTATGAACCTCTGGGTAGTGGGACACTCTATAGTCAACCTACATACAACGACATCATTTTTAAGTCACCTTTTCCAAAGCCTCTGAAAAACATTTTCAGACAAATAACCAAGGGCGGGTGGAAACTGAGGAAAAGTAAATAACTCAATGAACCAAACTAACAGGAGACCCACCAGAGCTTACTCATTTTGGACTGAACTGCTCTCACCCATTATGCCCATCACCCAAATGTTCAGCCATGCAAACATATCTACGCAGTCATATCAATATTTTTCATGAACTAATCTCCTCTATCAACCCAGTTCCCTAAGAAGAGAGCCTCTTACCCACCACTCACCACCCAAATGGGTTAGATATGAGAAACCCCCCATGCGCCATGTGAGGGACTCTACACATGCAATGCCATTATCATCATGAGAAAAACAAAGACACTAAGTCCTGCCATATAAAGTACTTTGAATGTGGATTTGCTTAGAACTTGGATCTGAAGCCTGCTGTGGCATTTCAAGAGTACACAAGCACATGCAAGACTCAAAAGTTATTTTCATTTACCTCCTTTCTCACTCAGCTGGATGCTAGAACCTGAAAATATCTTAGCTATCATCCAAGGACAAGCTTGTTTAAGAAGCAGACATGCCAGGAATGATGAGTGATTAGCCCATGATGATAGAAGCAAGTGGACAACAAGCTGAGGATAAAGCCACCAACCTGTGGGCTTCAAGTTCAATTTGGTAGCAGCTAACCTCTCTGGCCTGATTTCTACCTTCACAGTTAAACTGTATTCCATGGCCAGCATAGGAAGGTAGGACACACTGAGGACACTGAAAGTCGACTGCATAGATTCAAACCTGGGTCCATCACTAATCCATGGGAGCCAGTCATTTAGGAGCTTCGCCATCCTCCATTGTTCTACATGAAGAAAGTAGAGATGGCAAAAAATCCTCAAGTACATCCACACAAAGTGAAAATCTTTAATCACATCAACACATAGTGTCTCCGGTCTCACAGCACTGTTGAAGAATGAATGAAGGATGCCCAGAACAGGCACACTCAGTATGTTAGTTTGTAGTGATTTTGAGATGAGATGATTAATAATAATAATAAGCATAAAATAAGAAGACAACAAATGAGTGATTTCAGAGCTTTTCAACATCATCCACGTCTGGTAGCCTTATTAGGTGCAAATCTTCAATCAGTTCTACAGTAGTGTAGCGATTTCCTGGCCCTTCATAATAATTAAATTTAAACTTAATTCATAATCTTCTTCACATTCATCTAATCCTCGTGTCTTCCTCTAAATACAAACGCACAAAGCTCTTCTTTCTGGTTTTAATTTCCCTGAGTGTGTGAGTTCACATTTAACTGCCTTCTTCAAACGACCGTGGGTCATTTACTGTCATTAAAAGCCAGTCGTGTTATTGCAGCCTAACTCTGACAAATCCTTGTTCTTGTCTCTCGCGTCTTATCGCCGTGAGTCTCAGGATGGCAAACCCTGGGAAAATTATACAAACAGCCCCAAATATTTGAAATCAGCATTGTGCTCACATGCTTACACATCTCTGAGAGCTCAGAGCATTTCTCTCTCGGTTTTATTCTTTCATTAGCCCAAGGCTTGCTAATTAATTGGAATTTTCCAGAGCTTTTGTTGTTGTGACAAAGGCAAACAATGCAAAAGCTCATTTCTTCATGTTAAAGAGGGCCCTTCCACTCTCCAAGACTGCAGTAGACAGGGATAAGAGGGAGGATTAAGTCAACTTTGAAAGGGTCAGACTTTGAGAGTTCCTGGCCCCCTCTCCCCTACCACAGCTGTCTTCATCTTCTTCTCCAATACTGATTTATGAGAAGTGACATCTTAACCATGGTGTTTATTCCTCCAAAAGAGAGGCTGCTTCTCAGGCATTATGTGTGATCTAAAATTAGATGGTAAAGAACATCCTATGAGCAAGGGACAAATAATATCGGGAAGCAAAAAATGTTGTACAAAGTTAAAGGCTTATTTGAAGACAACAACAAAAAAAAAATATGGATAAGAGAGGAAGGGAGTAAAACCAGATGAACACTTCCAAGCAAAGCAAAGCCTGGGCTTCAAAGAAACAAAGAGATGCTGTATCCTGACAGAAATAGCACTGTTTAAACCAAAGATAGCCGAGCAGCTGGAAACTAGGGAGTGGAGAGATTCCTTCCAAATTTTGGTCTTGGTTTCCATTCCAAGCCATCACTGTTGCTGGACGCACTGGGTCACTGGAACTTACAGAAACAGCCATGGGCTTGCTTTTCTCATCCTGTAAGAGCCGTCCCTCACTGCTGTCTTTACAGACACAGGATGGAGGCTGGAGGGCCCTCTCAAGTGGCGTGTTGGCTCTTTCCAACATTATCTCTTCAGCTTTCTTTTTAACAAGAGCGTGTCCATGAATGCCCAAAGGGAAGAAGATGCCATCTGTCCTAGTAAAAAAGCGTGTTGTTTTCCATAGGGGGAATGGGGAAAATGCTTCTTACCTGTTTATAGGTAACTGTTATCAAAAATGTCTTCAGTATTCAGCTCTATACTTCTGAACTAGAGCTAGGATTTCTCACAGAAGACTCAGAAAGGCCTCTAAAGAACCCCTCCCTCCACTGGCCACCCAAGGGACCACCTGGTCTTGATGAGTGAACTGTGAACCACCTGCACGAACATCTAGACAGAACTACAGGCAGGTAGATGGGAAAGAAGGCCAGGAAGAGGTTCTTCATCTAGGATCAGGGAGTATCAGTAAGCACAGTGTGTTCAATGCAACTGAGACTGCTCAGGAATCTGGGCTTGGAGACAAAGGACAGGGTTGGCATTCAGAATCAATAGTGTTTAGGGCTATAAAGAGACAGGGAATTGACAATAGACCAAGAGGACTGCACACTGAGGGGTGGTACAGGAGCATGGAGGAAGCAAGGTGCAGGGGACCACACAATGTCTAAAGACACAGACTCAGCAATGAGACCTTGTGGCTTCAACTCTTGGATTACTGTTCACTTCACCTGAATGTCCACAGAAGCACAAAACTGTGCAAATCTCCACGTTTCTCTCTGGAATATGAGAAACAACTGTTCTCCAGGAAAGTGCCTGACACTATACTACAGATTAAATCTTAAATACTCCTCCAAAGGCCCATTTGTTGAAGTCATGGTCCCCAGCCTGTGGCACTGCTGAGTGACAGAGGAACCTTTAGATGGGTTCGAGTGGAAGTGAATTAGGTCATTAGGAGCATGCCCTTGAAGAGTTTTAGGGAACTCTCAACTCTTCCTCCATCTCATTCACTCTGACCATGGGGTAAAGGCTCTCTCTGCCTGCTGCTCCCATCATAATACTCTGCCTCAGCAGACCCAAAACGAATGGAGCCAATGGGCATGTGGGGAAACCTCCAAGAGTGAGAATCATAAACCTTTCTTTTTTTAAGTTGTCACCTCTGGCATTTTGTTACCAACACAGAGACTAACATACATAGTGTCTGTGCTACTGTGAATCATTAAAGCCTGTGTGAAATGATTGTTACATTTATTAAGAAACAATAAAATTATAAGAGGTATGTGGAAATAAGAGCAATTACAGCATTTCAGATTTTCCTAGAACTTCTATGATATATAGAAGACTAGAAAATAAAATTTTCAATAACGGAGATACTGGGACCATCCTTTTAAGGCTAACAGACTTTATGATGAGGAAACCTAGGGATGGATGATTTTTACCATAAATGGAGACGTGCTGTTTGGTCACCTACGAGGCTTAAATAAGCATGAAGAACAGACGATGAAAATAAACAGCTGTTTAATAGTGACAGAGGAGGTCTGTGCTGGGATCTGAATACATGGTCCAGCCCGACTGCTAGTCAATGGCGCATGCTGACAAAGAGCCCTTCTCTTCTCAGTCTATGACTTCAGCTTTGTAGATTCCCAAAGGACCATTAATGTCCCTTCCAGTTTTGGTTACTATTTTATCATTTGACTTAAGGACTATGGCTATAAATTAAAGCAGCAATTGGTTAACAATATTTGGAAATAATTCTCACAAAAGAATAGGGAACTCAGTTTCTTGCTTTTTTATTAACGAGACACAATGTGCAGTCAGTTATCCCTTCTTCCTTCCACTTCTCTCTCTTTCATTATCTGTCCTGATAGGGAAGTCATTAGGAAGAGGCATGCTAAGCAGCCAGATCAAGTTTTAAAAACCAAAGCCGAATCCTTCTCATTTAAGAAGACCAAATATGGAAAAAGAAAAAAACATACACCTAACACTGACAGAAAAACACACACCTAACACTGACAGACAGAAAAACACACACCTAACACTGACAGACAGAAAAACACAAACCTAACACTGACTGACAGGAAAACATACACCTAACACTGACAGACAGAAAAACACACACCTAACACTGACTGACAGGAAAACACACACCTAACACTGACTGACAGAAAAACACACACCTAACACTGACTGACAGAAAAACACACCTAACACTGACTGACAGAAAAACACACACCTAACACTGACTGACAGAAAAACACACCTAACACTGACTGACAGAAAAACACACCTATCAGTGACAGACAGAAAAACACACACCTAACACTGACTGACAGAAAAACACACACCTAACAGTGACTGACAGAAAAACACACACCTAACACTGACTGACAGGAAAACACACACCTAACACTGACTGACAGGAAAACACACACCTAACACTGACTGACAGGAAAACACACACCTAACACTGACTGACAGGAAAACACACACCTAACACTGACAGACAGACATTCAGATGCATACACATGCACACACACGCACACTGTGTGGTATGAGCTATTATACATAGAATCAGTAGGAACAGAAGAAGGTAAGAGAGCTCACGCCATGAACTTACTGTGCCACTAAGAGAAACGACTTCCACAGAGATCAAGAAAACCATTCAAGAGCAGAAGGTTCCTGGCAATGCCAGAGTAAGAGCTCATGTGTGGTGACTCAGCCCAGTGCAGATTCCATAGAATTCTATCTCTAACTGGCCACAGTCCAGACTGTGACAGTTCCTGACAGGAGCTTCAGTTTGGAAGGTGATTAATAACGACCTATACCACTACTCTCTTCAGTCATGTCTGATTCCCCCTTTCCCCTGCAGGCTGAGAAGTCAAACAGAAATGGGAAGAGGTGCACTGATTGCTCCTCTGTGCCAGACACTCCGCTAAGTGACCACACAGGTTCTCACACGGGCCTCTCAGTCATGAGTCTAGCCGCATCTAGACAACCTCAGAGAGCTCCAGAGCATGGCGGTGTACTACTGCAGCCGAGGTGCCCAAAATACACTTGATGAATGAATGTAAGATGCGCCAGGAACACAAGCGAAGTAAGAGCCAGGGAGATAATATAATTTATTCAAGGAGGTCATGTCACTGGTAAAAGTGACAGCCACAGGATTGGACCCTGGGACTGTGATATCATTATTGATCCATTTTCTTCTACCGCTTGGGGTTCTCTTTTATATCTCTCCAGCACCAATAAAAGTGCTTTCTTTCTTGCTTGTTTCCTAACACAGAGGTTGGCTCTTTTATTTGTTTTTTATCTCTCCTGTGTCTCTTGTATCTTTTCATGTTTCCTTGAGTGTTTCTTCTGTCGAAGAATTTTCTTTAAGATATCACTTTTGGTCTGGCCAAATAGCATGAGAATATCAGTTCAGATGAGGACACACTAAAAGCCAAAGCCAGGAACAGCATACAGAAGGAGCACACTGGCTCTAGAGATAACATAACTGGCATGGTTCGATGTAGCCTCCCTTTGCACTCCTTAACAGCAAAGGTTTTCATGGAAACCCTCCACAAGGAGTTCTTCCTAACTATGTTCTCTCTCTCCTCTCTCCCCAAAAGACAGACACAAGTTGCTAATATTTCATACTAACTCTCTATTGTAAATAATTGTTTAAAGAAAATCCAAAAATAAGGCATTTTTAAATAATATATAAGGCGAATTATGCTTTTCAGATATTTTTGACTTGGGGCTGTTAACTGGACTCTGTTCCATCCAAGAAAGCCCAAAGAGATGAATAATGATCCAAAACAGAATACCCTTGAGTGGTTCTGTATATGACATGCAAAGCAATGTTCCCACCACAAAGTCACTAAATGAATGTCACTATGCCTGAATAGAGGAATAAAATTGAATTGCGATAAAAGCAAGTTGTTTAAAGGATCTTTAGTTCATGTCTACCAAATTATCCTGAACATTATGTGCTGAACAAAGGCTCTGATACTCATATTATTAAGTAATAGAAACATTTTGAGAAATAAGCCAACACTTTCCTGTAGAAAAGATTTATGTATCGTTTTCTGTTTTTATGAGTGTTGTAATTGTCCTCCAAACCTTTGAACAATGCCAAATTCTTTTTCAAGTTGAACATTCTGTAGTATTATGTTCTCTTTAATGCCGGAGGCCACATTGGGATGCCTACAATAAATTAAATGATGAACTAAATGAAATGGGCAGAAGCCCAGATACCTGGTTAGGCCTCAACCCTGAAATGTCCCATTAGCCAATCTAAGCTCTTTGTTAGACGGCCTGGACGCCATTGCAAATCATGGTGTCAGGGTAGGACACTGCATGTGGTGAGCCAACAGTCTCACAAAGCAGCCCTTGTCATTATTTTTCTTGATGGAGTCAAAGATCATCACCACCATCTTCAACAGGGAAGATAAGATGGCTGAGTCTCCCGTCTCTTTATTTCAGGACTCTCCAGTGTTGGCTAACTGCTGGACACATGTTCTGCTGGTGTCCAACATTCTCAACTGGGAAGGGTTCTCTTAATTTGAATGTCATAAATGAGACTTTTATTGCCTGAAGGACACAAGGAAAGCATTGAGTGATAAAAAAAATTTGCATTCTGTGTTCACTGACCTTTAAAAAAAAAACTACCAGCATTACTAGTCCCAGATTCCAGGAGTTTCTACAGAGATTTGAAAGGCTGGAGTTTACTGAGGCTTTCAGAAAATGGCGTGGCATGGTGTCACCAAGCATGAAGTCTCAAGGTCTCATTTGAGCTCAGTGAGGTGGAAACCAAGTCAGAAAATGAGTTCAAGATCAGGGTGGGTGTGGCCCAGCTGCCACTTTCGTACTGTGTGACTGGCAAGACTGCACGGGGGACAACAGTGCGACCGCTGGAGTCTACATTACATACCAGTATGTAATGTCACATCCACCCCTACAGTCTCTGACTGTTGGTTATATGCTTGTGGTTTATCTTTGCTTTGATATAACTTCAGAATTGGTAGAAAAATCATATGACTAGTACACAAATTCTCATATTTGTTACTCAGATTGTTCAAATATGTTTTTAATGTTTTACGCATCATCTTTTGTCCCTTCTGGCCTATTGGGAGTAAGTTACATACACCACACTGCCCTACTCCAGTATAGTTTAGTGGCTCCATAAAAAGAGAACATTCTCTTAGGTGAGCTCAGCAGAAATGCAAAACCAAGAGCTTGGCACCAGTGCACAGCCCCTCTGTGACATGTAGGGGTGGATGTGACATTACATACTGGTATATGCAAATAATGCATATGTAACATTGAACAGAACCACAAGATAAAAATAGTTCTTTTTATTAACAAAACGCTGATCAATAACCTTAAGTATTGATCATGACTTAACCATTACATATATTAAGTTCAAGCCTAGGAATGACAACCCGCTAGACATTTCTTAGAGGTTAAATTAAAATTTATCCTATCACGTTCTCTCCAACTTCAACTTTGAACTTTCTTTTTTAATGTTAAAATAGAAAATTAAAATACAGATGGAATAAACTTCATTTGAAAATCAGATATAGACTTCAAAATCTGAAGTAAAGATCCTTGTTATTTAGTTAAAAATATTCCCTATATAAGACAAGAACTATTTATATCACTTAGCATGACCTTGGATGGATTGATAAGTTATCACACGATCTAAAAATTTTGACAAAAGCAGTCATATAAAAGGAATATGACCAGGGTGGTGGGAACTATTTTTCTTTCTGGAATTATTAAGCATAAAGCTGGTCTGCAGTGGTTAGACATTGCAGCTTTTCAATGAATATAATTTAACATTGCCATACCACATACAGAACAAAAGCTCAAATGTCAATTGGCTTAGCTATTAAATGACCATAGAGAGCTGGCTCAGAAAGAACACTTTTTTCAAGTGTGAATATTTTACTTCGGACACATTTAGCGAGCTGTGTCTAAACCGCTGCATTTATCCCAACCACCTCTTTTTTTAAATGTACCCTGGTGATACAAAGCCACTGAATTTAGCAAGTGCCCACAGGGCTCCTCTTGATGCTCTTGGCTGATTTAGAACTGCAGCCCCTATACTTTGGGTTGCTCCTAGTTACGTGTTCATGGTCCAGTCGTGGGGGTCTGTGTACCTCATTCTAGTGATGTGTCTTCTCTCCCTCATCTCTAAAGCCCACCTTGCTTCATCCTCTCCAACCTGTCCTGGCTGCTATGGGCTTCAACACCACTACATTCCACAAATGCTGGAATACACAGTACACAAAATCCATCAAGAAATAGACTCTTAAAGTCATTCAAAGAGAAACCAGTAACTGAGGGTGGTGAAATGGCCAAATCTTTGCATCTTATCGGCATTTGAAGTAAAAAACAATGGCCTGGATAATCTGTCATAGTTTCTGTTTTTTAATTTAAGACAAGTAACAAATATACAGAACATTTATTTTGTGCACAATGCCTCTTTTTATAACAAAAACCTTTTATGGTATATAAAGATTGAAGCTAACTCTGCTACCAAATGCTAGATTTGGGGAGAGGGATAGAGGTATAGCCTAAAATGAAGCACACTCAGGCTGGAAATAAATCCCCATGAATACATTTTTTCTCATTTACTCAGGAATCTTGTATTTGCATTGGTCTTTCTTAGAGTACTGAGCTTTCTTCTCCAGACGAGACTTAGCTCTTACCCTCAGTACAGTGAGCCTGTTGGCTATTCCATTTCTTAGGGTAGGGTGAGCACTGCCACCTAAGGCATTAGGTCCTGAACTGAGCCACTAACATCTGTTTCTCCTCATGGTACAGCATGTGACACTGGAACTGACAACTGGCTAAACATCGGATATTAGCACACATCACAACATGGGGTATACCTGCAATCCTCTTTTACACAGTGCAAAGGTATTCATTGCTTCCTACAGTATTATCTACTAGCAGAATTATCTGAACCCGGATTAGCAGTAACCATGACATGAATGTTCTGGAATGAATCATATATGTAAGGATGATGAACACGTATTAATGCATCACCTCCACTAAGCATGCAACACACGGCTTTGTGTGTGCTTTCTCCTGGAAGGAAGAGGGGAAAACTGAAAAACAAAACCCAGAAGAAAGACACTAGGAGACAAGTTTGATATACAGAACATAGCCCTCACCAGTGCCAGGAAGATGGGAACTTTGTCAAAGCAATGGTTGTCATACTCAGGGGCTGTACAAATGGCCCATGGCCAGGCAATAAATACAGTCCAAATGCCATCTAAGTCACGTGGAAATACTATGTGATCATGTGGGAAAGTGGGCCATATAGCTAGCTGCTCTGTAAGTGTGAAGTTCTATATAAAACACCTTTTATTTCTAAGTTATGGCTCTGGATGGTATAACCCACTGTGGATCTAAGGAAATGGCTGAAGGCCACGTTCCACACATAGACTATCCCTTGGGAGCCTCACAACTCAATCTTTGCATCTGCCAGTAAACTTATTATCTGTTTTAATCTTGTCTTCAAATTGGCCAGAAGTGGGGTGGGAAGATGTCTTACCAATGCCACAGCAAGTATTACCAAGACAGGAATTCAAGTGGGGAAAACAAGCAAGGTTTTCAGGCGTCCAAATTACAGTAAAGGCTCGAATTAAATATTAAGTTCTTAATGCCCTTATTATTCTCAAAGTTCAGCTGGTAAACTGTTCCCTATTTTATCACCCTTATCCTAATACTCTAATTTGCCTCCAGTTCTCCCTATTTATTAATCACAGCATAAATGTCTCCTTTCTTTTTCTAGAGAGCTTTTTAAACGCTTCTGAGAAGGAGGCAGGAAATAAGTAAATTTGAACAAATAAGTCTTTCACACGTTCCTGATATTCTAATTACAGGCAAGTGTTTTACTATATTTGGGAACTATACATTTTAACACAAGGAGTGATCCCTGAGGAATGAGACACTTCTAAAAGAACCAATAATATTCACAAGTTCTCAATCCAAATCATCTGTCACTGGGAATACTGGAGGAGCCTGCAAATGATATGTGGACTTGGGCCTTTAGTGTAAGACATTAATGTTAGCCTGAGTGCATGTGCACACACACACACACACACACACACACACACACACACACACACACCCATAGAGAAAAACAATCTGAACATTTCTTTAAGTAAAACAGTAAAACGCTTAGACTTCCACACTATTACCTCAAATTCACACTTTAATATATTTAGACCTCTGTAAGAAACACTATATATGTAAGCCAGACTTCTTACAGTAGGAACTATCTTTAGGAGATAGAGAGAATAATTAAATAATAGCATGCTCCCACAGAATAATGGTCACTGTGCCTAGGGAAAGAATTAATCTGTAATGTGTTCGTTTCTTTGTGTTACAATAAGTGCATTTAAATTCTAGTCTGCAGCAAATTCAACAGGCCTTGGGTGTTATATACTTAGAAAAACAATCTAACCTATAACCTCAGCTCAAAAATAGTATTGAGACATGCCAAGGGAAACATACGGATATTTTCAATTCAGTGATTAAAAAAAAAAATAGTAAGTTCCTGAAATTCCAGTGACAAAATGTCATACAAAGGTATATTCATTCTTTTGACTTGGAATATTTAAATCATAAGACATGGTACACAAATACTACCAACTGCTCTAAATCGGTATGTTAGTGGAAATCACTAGAGAGAAGGAGAAACTAAATTATGCAAAAATGATTGCTGCTTGTATGTGATATATGTATATATAATCAATTATCTAACTGACATTTTTATAAATCTACCACTAGCTTGCTTTTTATTGCATATGCTAAACAAGCAGATGCTAAGTCTATAAACTGTGAATTAACCTTCCTGTTTAATTAATTGTTCCTTTGGAAATTCCAACTTTTAAATCCCATGTTGCAGTTAATTCATCCTGGAGATGAGTGCCAATCTCTCATCCAGGTTCCCGGGCTATGATCCAAAGGCAGTATGCAGTGACTCCATTTTTAATAATTAATGATTCACTTACAGTTTATTTACATATTGGCATCTGACAGGGTTTAATTTTAGGTTCCTCCAACATGAGCCATCAAGCCTGAAAAAACTCTACAACTGACTGTCTTCGTGTAAATACACCTGGAGACAAGAGGATTAGTGTCATGATTCAGAAACAGGTCAAGGGGCCATAGGCAGGGCCTCAGAGGGCAATGAACTCCCAGTGATTGGTCCTCTCCAAGGACACAGTCTTCCGAGATCAACACCCCTTCTCCTTAAAAAGGAAGCAGTGTAAGTAGGGAGGTGTGTTTGGAAACAGCCTGAAGGCCTTTTTGTATGAAAATTCTTCCTTGCTAACTGGACCGGTGACTCTATCCGCTAGAACATCAAACTCTTACTTCCAAAAGGCCTTGTTAAAAGCAATGTCCTGTGGTTTGGATCCTAACCAGCACATGAGGACTTGTGTTAAAGGCTTAGTTCCCAGCTCGTTGCTATTGGAAATTGGCAGAAACCTTGGCGGGTGCGGCACTGAGAAATCTTCAGACCGTGGGGAGCTCACCCATGAGGGGAGTGTGGGGTCATGGTCATCTAACTTTCTCCTTTGTTCCGGATGGTGATGTGTTTCTCAACACAGATCCCAAAGCAGCAAGGCCACCACACTCATGAACTGAATAGATCTTTTTCCCTTTGTAAGTCTATGATCTCAGATTTGGCTTCTATTATTTTGTTGCTTGTTTTTGTTGTTGTTGTTGTTGTTATTTTGTTTTGTTTTTAAATGAGACAGTGTTTTACTATGTAGCTCAGGGTGGCCTGGAACACACAATCCCCCTGCCTGTGCCTGAGTGACTCAGGTGTAACTATCTAAATCTGTTGATAGGGTTAGGTATATAGTTCAGTGAGAAGGCATTTTCCAGGCATGCAAGGGGCCCTCGGTTTGATCCCTAACTTCACCACATAAAAGCCCTACTAAAATTATTTTTTAAAAAATGAAATACATGAAAGCCATTTTCGTAGAGAACAAAAAGGGAAAACTGAGAATTGGAGGGTAATGGCTACTGAACGAATAAAAGTAGAGGGGAAACGCGTTCTCCAGGGCTCTGGAACTTGTCAAAGACCCATAGCCTAGCCACTAACAGAGAGCAAGAATCTGAATCTCCAGCTACTGAAAAAAATGTTTCTAAGGTTTTTTTGGCTTTGTTTGGATTTTGTTTTTTGTTGTTGTTTGGTTGGTTGGTTTTGGGGTTTGTTGTTGTTGTTGTTGTTTGAGACAGGGTTCTCAGTGTAGCCCTGGCTGTCCTGAAATTAGCTATTGTAGATCTAGTAGAACTAGATCTTGGAGAGTTGGCCTCAATCTTAGAGACCCGCCTACCTCTGCTTGCCAAGTGCTGGGATTAAAGGAGTGCACCACCACCGCCCAGTATGTTTCTAAGTTTTATATGTCCATAAATACATGCAAGTTTCTTAACCCTGGTGGTTCATAGGTCTTAGTAATTAGGGACTTCCATTTGTTGCTCCTGAGTTTCTGAAATGATCTATCTAAAAACCATCCTGCTTCTTAAGATTCTATCTATTTAAGTCCCCACTGCACTGCACAAGAAATGAGTTTTTTCAATGAGTTTTTCCCCTCCACATGCAGCCCTACTAATACCCAGCAGGGGACCAAAGGAAATAAAGCGATGTAGCAAATATCAACAGATTATTTCTCTACAGCTCATGCTAGGGATTGCACATAACATTTCTTGTCACCATAAAGAAACTATCATTATCTTCACTTGACAGATGAAAAACGTCAGATGCAGATGTTAGAGCAGAAGCCCAGGTTTCCCTCCTTTAGGACATAGAGAAAACCTGAGTTGGTGGCATCCTAACTTCGCCACAGCTCCGACCAGAGACCTCTGACTGTGCCAAATGATACAAGGAAATCTTTTCTGCCTGCGGAACCAAACTATGCAGTAGAAGCCAGGCTTGGGCCCTTTCCTCATTCCTGCATTATATCAGCAAGTAATCAGGACCAAGATCCTGGTCGCATGTTCAGGGAGACAGAAACTCACTTTCCCCTTTCTATAAACATAACGCACATTCAGTGTGAGAATTCTGGAAAGCATGAGTGAAACCTTGGGAAGGAAATAGCAATGACTCGCAATCGCACTGTCTGGAGGGAGCCACAGCATCCTGGGTTAGTGTCCTTGTAGTCTGTGCTCTGAATCAATTCACATGTTTGATAAAATAAGTTCACATAAAATTCTACTCATTTAGTCATACAGTCATGTTTAACACCTTAAAAATCATTTGTGAATTTAATTTTAGTACTTTACTATACAAAAAAATAAGTTTGCTTAATTATTCCTTTGCTGTTAAGAATTGAATATAGAGAATTTTTCCCACCCCTTAAGGAAAAGGCCACTGCAGATAACATTTCTATGTATATTTCCTTTTGCCTGTTTTGGATTTTGGATTAATTTCTAGAAGCGTGGTTAATGAGTTATAGACGGCAGTGATGTCAGTACATTTCCCCCTAGACGATATGGATATCTTCACATTTTACATTATCATTAGCGATGAATGGGAACCCAATCTCAAGACACACTGCTTTTCCACTGAGTTAATCTACTCCGTCAATACAGTAGGCCAAAGAACATAATAAATCACTACTGTTTGACTTGGATTTTTTTTTCCGCTAAGGTACAGCAATATAACAAGACAGGAAGCCCACAGGATCAAGCCACGCATACTAGACCTTGATCTTTCCATTAACTGAGTGGAGTTCCTAAAACTAGTTGCTACATGTAGTTCAGAATCTTCCAAGTTTGGGTTGACATGATCAAAAGGACATGTCCACAGAGTCCAATGCAAAAACACGGAAGAGCACAGAGAAGATGAGAGACAGCCAAATAACCAACTTCTTGTGCACCAGACTCAGAGAAATGATATGGTTTTGAAGGATGAAACAAAATACCACTGAGCTTGCTCATTTCTAAGATGGCTGTCATTTCTCCTCCCAGGTGTGAAGGGAAACCATGAAATCATACTAAGATTGAGGAAATTTGGAAAGCCAGCATCCAGGACACAAGATAAGAAATTCCCTGTGGATGTCTCCTGTGGTGTTCCAGGTATTTATTTTTCCTCTCTGAAACTGCACTCCATGCAGAGGAAGCAGGCAGCACTTCAGGGGCGATGTGACAGACAAAAAGAAAGCACATCCCCTACACCAAGTGGCTTCCAGTGACACCTCAACCACTCTTTGGAATTCACGAACTCCCATCACAGTTTGTGCCCTGGAAGCCTTGCATCAATGGGAAATATCTCGTCCCTGATCCTTCCCCCTGAAGCCCGGAGTTGAAGCGCACTGATTATCACTACCTTCAGGGAAATACGGTGATTTGTGGAGCGAAGCTAGCAATTATTTCGTCCCATGCCAAAAGCCCAACGCTTCCGTGCAGCTTTCCATACAAGCGTTCTTAATCTTAAAGACAGTTTCCTATTTCACAGCAGACAAGAATGACTCTGGGTGGCACATGGCACAGGAGGGGCCCATGGGCTACATACTACCAAGGGCATCCATGGTGGCAAGGAAGGCACATTCTTCCTAATGCCTGAGCCACCTACTCAAGCTTCTAGGTCACACTTCTCAGATAACCTACAATGGAAGTGGGCGAGACCAGATAAGAAGTTCTGAGAACAACCACCTCTTACAAGCTTCCCTTAGATTGAGCAGACAGATATTTGACTCTTCAGACACCAAGTCTGGAGAAAGAACTGTGGGCTGGCGGGAAAGTCACAGATGAACTAGCTAGAAGCACTCAGAGCCCATCTGTATATGGACGAATACAAATAAAGAGCTGTTCTGTGCTGAACTTTGCTTGTATTTCATGGTTTTGCCTAGAATATACCTTCGATAGTCCAAATACACAAGTGTTAATATAAGCATGTCAAAGGTTTACAATAAAAAACAAAGAAGTAAAAATTCAAATCTATAGATGCTCAGGTTGACCACATCGAATAGAGAATTTTGTGTGTAGAGCATTATTCCTGATGAACACAGGTTGAACGGAAGTTGTCACTAATGACTGTGCAATAACTACACCCTCAAACCATTTTCCATTAGCAATATTACCCTTAAAAAATAAGCAAGCCTCTTTGATACTAGCCAGCACAAACACCAGTTATTTAAGTAAACTTAAAGGTTCAAAAGAGATTTGCTATTTGGGATTGTATTTTACAGTCTCTACTAATTTAAAAATTGATGTCTAGAGATGATGTGACTTATTTAGGGTTTCAACCCGCCACAGTTTTGCGATACAACTTGGCAGACAGCCATCCTGTAACTACCCAAGGTCACACTTCAGTCTGAGCTACTGTGGGTGCAAGAATTCACACTTTGGACACTGTCTCGCCTTGGTCCTTACTGCTCCATCACCTATATTTATACTTGAATTACAGCTTACAGTGTACAGAGTGGAATATAGAACTCAAGTGTGCCATCCAGGTAGGAGAACTGACCTGACAATTTCAGAGTCCTGAGCTACGAACAGCCAACAAAGCTGAGGTTATTTTTCTTGTCCAATTTCAAAAGTTTACCTGAAGACATGCATGCATTTCTCTCCTTCCTCCCACTTCTTCCTCCCTTTTCTAAGTTAAGACACTACCTAGAACAACGTACTGTCAGCTTAGGGAATATATGCAGCAATCCAAGCTTCCTGAGCCACTGTGCTCTAACGTCCCCTCACGTAAGTCCCTGGTGTCCCTGGTCATGTGGGATTTGGGGGACCATTGTTAACAGCAGATGCCGTCACTCTCAAACCTCCCAGCTGTGATACGTTAAGAAGGCACATTTATTCAATCCCTCTAGTCTTTAGCCCAGCGTGCTAAATAGGAAATATGGTATCAAATTATCTCTCAAAATTATCTTCTAACAATAGAACTAGATCACCAGTGTCAGAGTGTTTATGAACAGGTAGGTTTAAAGTCAAAACTCCATTTTCCCATGGGCCTACATCAAGGATGTATCCACTCACTGTATTTACAGTGTACAGACACATGTTTTGGGGTTTATTTTATTTCTTTATTATGTCTTCTGGTTTTTCAAGACAAAGTTTCTCTGTAGCTTTGGAGCCTGTCCTGGAACTAGCTCTTGTAGACTAGACAGGCCTCGAAGTCACAGAGATCCACCTGCCTCTGCCTCCAAAGTGCTGGGATTAAAAGCGTGTGCCACCACTGCCCGGCACAGACACATGCTTTATAGCTTCCTCTAGCTCCAAGCCGCCAATGGCTACCCATGTCAAGGCTGAGCTGTGGAGGGATCTTAGAACAGTGAACACTGCAGGGGTGCAGGAAGGCTGTTTATGGCAAAAGAGTGGGAACTGGGAGACTTTGAAGCAATATATTATGGGGTAGAGTCTCCTGCCGGCATGTTTCCCAAAGCCACTACAGGGCCTAGATCAGGGCAGCCTGCTTATCTCATGGTCCTGGGTTACAAGACAAATAGTATGAACACAGCCTCTGGCTCCTCCTCATTCAGTGTGTGCGTCTGGACTGATAATCTCTGTTCAAGGCCCCAGTGTCCTCGTTAAAAATGGGGCTCTCTGCATGAAGTTTTATGGTTATTTTCAGATGCCATACTACCCAATATTTCACATGGTTGGCACCCAACTAATGTCAGGTCACTAGAAACCATTCCTGGCAACTTCTTCTTTCCAGTCATTTAATCAGAATGCTCTGCCTGCTCTCCAAATGACAGGACCCATCTAGGTAACTTCTTCCTATTGACCCATCTTAAGGCAATTATAGTAGACAGAATTTCCTTTATTTTGGTTCTGGCCATAAAATCCTCCTAACTTATATACAAGCAACTCTATGTTTTTGTAAGGGGTGGCAATACTGATTTTATTTTACATAAGTAAATGCTATAAAATGAACAGTCAAGAACTTGAGGTAAGTTTCACAAGCATCTCAACCTGAGACGTAATATAGTAGAGGAAGACAATAGCGATGAAATGGCTTTGTTCAGGCCCAAGCAGGTATGAGTGCTGGTCTCATGTAGGTCCTTTTTGAAATACAGGCCCCTTCTGCTCTGTGAATGCCACCAACTCCTTGGGTATACAAACGCCACCATCTATTTTGTAGATCGGGAGTAAGCTTTCTTTCCAGTTCCCTCCAGCATTGAAGTAATGTGTCTGCCAAGGTAGGTGACATGAGTGGACATCCATCTTTTATATATGAGCCACCAGTCTCCTCCTCCTCTCCCCCCACTACTACAGAAAACTTCCCATCAATCACAGACTCTTCTACAGAAGCCAAACACACTGTGCTGATTCACAAGCATATGTGGTTGGTCAACTTGGTCATTCCCCTTGCTGAAAGAGAATCTATACACTACCTGAAGATGCCATTGCTAGTAATCCTCCCTTCCCCAGTGGGGCATACAGATAGTCTTAGAAAGCAAATGGGATTATACTGCTACTGAAGTCTAGGCCAGCTTCCTAGAGATCAGGGGCCTCAAGAAAGAGACTTTACCCCATAACCCAAGCCAGGAGCCCAGAAAAGCAAAGCTATCCTAGGCCATCATGCTCCTGATGATGTCGTTCAGACTACAAGAAGGAATTCTACTGATCCACTGAATGGTGAAAATCATTATGTATTGTTTTAAACCACTGGGTTTCAAAATCGTTTGTTATGCAGCAATAGGCAGCCAATAAGACAAGAATCGTCAGTCTAGATGCAAATACATCCATTCTTTAGGTGTACAAACTTACTATACGGTAATATATATGTACAGCAAGTTATTGTGTGCCAGTGGGGAGATAGGTAGAAAATTAAAAGATTTCAGTATCATTTTGTTCTCTGGAGGTTGTGAATGTCCTTGCTTGCTTTGTTCAGAGTGATCAAATTTGTCCTATCTGGTTGAAACCAGTGGATAAATACTTTAACAACACGCTCTTGAATTTGAATTCATTCAGACGAGACCTGCCGCTCTGCCCATCTCCAGCCTTCTCTGGTGGGCCACTTCCCTCATAGGTGATGTGTATGATAAGCATATGACGGGTAGGGCAGCAACCCTGCAGGCTTAGGGCTTTTTATCAGAGTCCTGGCTCTTTTACCTCGCCAAGCTGTGAGAGATGAACAAAGCCCCGCTCTGTTCCTCACCTTGTAAACTAAGAATACTGATGAGCTTCATTTCAAAGGTCTACTTTTCAAAAGACCCCAAATCCCAACAGTGTCTTATATTTAGTCACAGGTGAGCCATCACATGACTCAGGAGGTGGTAAATCACAATTGCAAGTCTGAGTTTTAGGGACCAGTTCCCTAAAGTTGTCCTCTGATACCCACACCTGTGGATGCCCCCGCTACCCCCCACATACACAAATGCAATTATTTTAATTTAAAAATAAGCCATCACTTACAAAAGTCTTAAAAATAGTACTTCCTAAATCACATCCAACTTTGTGAGTCTTAAATTCATCAAACAGAAAAGTTCCTTCTACTTCTTCGACATAACCAGGATCTCGAAGGTGAGCGGCTTTGTTCTGTTATACTTTTCACTAGCCATTAAGATCCCTGAGGGCAGAGAGCCACACGTGATTCTTCTAACACGCTGCTCCTGCATAGTAGGTGGTTTAACTAAGCTAAAGAGCTCATTTAAGCTTCAACTGCACTTTAACTTTATGTGAGAAAGTTCAATGCCTTTTATCGTTATCATCGCTGGAAATCAATGGGGAACATGAAAAATTGACCTTCCATTTATGAAAGAAGCAAGTCCCAGGGAAAATTAATTTAAAGTCTTTTTTTAAGAACTTGGGTCATTTATACCAAAAAGGTCATCTAACAGGAAATAATATTTATATGTAATTAATCACAACGTCCAAAACAAGAATATAAGCTATTATGGCCAACTCCCATTTATCTTTGGCAATGTAGAGAACAAGGATTAAAACAATTTGTTCATGAACCTTAAATCTAATCTAAATTCAACAATAAGGAGCCCATATAGCCTTACATAAAGATAGGGAACTGCACAAAGACATTGTTCAGGAGAAAACGTGATAAATGTTTATTTTATCCCTGAGACGAAAGACCACACAGCAATCAAACAGAAGTAATGTGATATTATCTGCTTTTCCCTAGAAGCTGTATTAGAATACATGTTCACCAAGGAGAGAGACTTGGTTTTGTTGGGGAATGTTTGAATAAGCCCACAGGATATACAGTGAGATGAAGGAGCCACCAGAATTGGGGGCTGATGGGTGCAGATACAACTACTTTGAATTAATCATTATCAATATGTGTGTTTTTATCCATGACTTCAAGCTCTACTACAGAGCTATAGCAATAAAAAAGCTTAGTTTTTGCATAAAAATAGACACATTTATCAATGGAATCGAATCCACATAAATGACATAAATCCATACACCTATGAACACCTATGATTTTTGACAAAGAATCCAAAATTATACAATGGACAAAAGAAAGCATCTTCAACAACTGGTGCTGGAATAACTGGGTGTCAGCATGTAGAAGAATGCAAACAGATCCATATTTTCATCATGCAAAAACTCAAGTCCAAGTGGATCAAAGACTTCAACATAAATCCAGTTACAGAAAACATGGTAAAAAAAGAAAGTGGGAAGTAGCCTTGAACACATTGGCACAGGAGACTACTTCCTGAATATAACCCCAGTAGCACAGACACTGGGATCAACAATTAATAAATGAGACCTCCTGAAACTGAAAAGCTTCTGTTAGGCAAAGGACATGGTCAACAAGACTAAACAGCAGCCTACACAATGGGAAACCTCACCAACCCTGCATCTGATAGAGGGCTGATCTCCAAAATATATAAAGAACTCAAGAAACTAGATTTAAAAACCAAAATGATCCAATTTAAAATTGAAGTACAGATCCAAACAGAGAATTCTCAACAGAAGAATCTTCAACGGCCGAAAGACATTTAAGAATTGCTCAACATCTTTAGTCATCAAGGAAATTCAAATCAAAATGACTCTGAGATACCATCTTACACCTATCAAAATGGCTAAGATCAAAAACACTAATGATGACAGCTTGTGTTGAAGAGGATATGAAGTAAGAGGAACACTCCTCCACTGCTGGTGGGAGTGCAGACTTGAACAGCCACTTTGAAAACTGGTATGGTGGTTTCTTAGAAAATTGGGAATCAATCTACCTCAAGACCCAGCTGTATCAATTTTAGGCATATACCCAAAGGATGCGCAATCATATCACAAGGACACCTGCTCAACTATGTTCATAGCAGCATTATTCATTATTGCCAAACCTAGAAACAATCTAGATGCCCCTCAACTGAAGAATAGATAAGGAGAGTGTGGTGCATTCACACAATGGCATACTAACTACTCAGCTGTAAAAAAAAAAAAAAAAAAACAATGACCTCATGAAATTAGCAGGCAAATGGATTGAACTAGAAAAAAAATCATCCTGAGTGAGGTAACCCAGACCCAGAAAGGAAATATGGTATGTACTCACTCATAGGTGGTTATTAGTAGTAAAGTATAGGATAATCAACCTACAATCCACAGTCCCAGAGAAGCTAGATAACAAACAAGGAAGGCCCAAAGAGGGATGAATGAATTTCCCTGGGAAGGGGAAGCAGAAAAGATCTCCTGGGAAAACTGGGGGTGGGGTCAGGAGGATGGAGGGATGGGAACTAGAGGGAGCATGCTGGGCAGGGTGGGTGAGAGAGGCAAGTTGGAGGCAGGATGGAGGAGGAGAATAACAAGAGACATCTTGATGGGGGGAAGCATTTTGGGGTTAGGGAGAAATCTGGAGCCAGGGAAACCCCCAGGAACCCACAAGAACCCACAAGATGATCCCAACTAAGACTCCAAGCAATGGTGGAGAGGGTGCCTGAACTGGCCTTCTGCTATAAACAGAGTGATGACTTCCCTAATTGTCATCAGAGATACTCTATCCAATAATCGATGTAAGCAGAGGCATGAGATCCACAGACAAGAAAGACATGGAGGAGGGATTGTACCAGCCCGGGCGGGGGGGGGGGTCATGATGGGGGAACCCATGGAGACAGCTGACTTGAGCTCACAGGAGCTCATGGATGCAGCACCAACAGTCAGGGAGGCTGAATGGGACCAATCTAGACCCTCTGCATGTGTGTGACAATCATGTAGCCTTGTCTCTCAGTAAGGCTTCTATCGGTGAGAGCAGCACCTCTCCCTGGCACTTAGCTGGCTTTTGGTAACCCCTTCCCCATGCTGGACTACCTGACCCCACCTCTACATAAGGGGAAAAGCTCGGTCCTACATCAAGTTGTTATTTAAATAACATTCTTTTTTCATTTACTTTACATACCAACCAGTTTTCCCTCCCTCCTCTCCTCCCTTCCTCATCTAACCCTCTCCATCAACATTCAGAAAGGGACAGGCCTCCCATAGGCTTGATCATAATCGTCTTTTTAAGCATCAAACTCAATTTTTTGAAAGTGGCTTTGCCAAACTGTGCAATAACTATAATCTAGAGTAGAGTGTTACCATCAGCCTGTATACAGTTAATCCCAATTCCCTATCCTCAACCCTATTTGATCACTGCAGTCAATGTTTTGTCTCTACTGATTTCACCTTTTCGACCTGTAAAGCCAAAAGATAATGCAAATTTGTACCTTTCTTCTTTTACTTACACTAAGTCTGAAACTTATCCATGTAATATATTCCAGGAGTCATTCTTTATTATCATTGAATAGCATTTCATTACATGGATATCGTGTGTTTTGCTTAGCAGGCATTTGGTTTGCTTTTCTCTGGGGATTACTATGAATGAAGCTACTAAGAGTATGTGCATACCAGACTTGCATTGATGTGTGTGGTGGAATACCAAGCCTCTGTGCAGAACATCTCACCATCTTGGAAATCAGGACCCATCTTATGGCATTGGCATTCATAAGTGGAAAGTTTACCAAGGGACAGGTGGAAAGAAGAAAGGTCAGGCTGGGCAAGGAGAGACAGAGTCATGGAGATAAGGAAGTGCCCGTCTATTTTAGAGCACAGTCATTACAAGGTGTCTTTCAGGCGAGGCACAGGACAAAATCCCTACCCTACTCTCCTCCTGCAGAGATCCCCTTTTGGCCAGATCCCCAAGCCGGAAGACCAGAGAGACTATGTATTTTCTTCCAGAGAAGACAGGGAAAGTCCAGAACAGGCAGCAGAAGAGCAATCAGAATATATGCCTGGCCCAGACAGTGGAAGCCAAACTGACCATTTCCTCTTTTTGTGATACACAAAAATAATGGCACATGTCCACCTGGGCACTTTCGATTCGATGAGGTGACGTGCAATCCCAGTTTTGAAAAAGAAAAGTTAATATGTTTATATGAATGCATATGGTGTATGACAATGGAGTTCTAGAGGGGCTTTCTGTTTATTCCAGAAGTATTTAAAGAGCTGAAGAGATGGCTCAGCAATTAAGAATATTTGCTGTTCTTGTAGGGGACTGGAGTTCAGTTCCCACATGTTGGCTGGCCTCCATAGACACAAGACAAACACATGGTACACATACATACATGAAGACAAAATACTTATGCACACAAAATAAACAGATATGTATTTCTATACTTTTATGTACTGTGAGGGTTTTTATATTAGCATACCCCGTTATCAACATGGCTTCTGAACACCAAGTCCTGTTCTTCCTCTTTGAACTTCCATTTTGTTTAACCAACTCCTTTCTGTCCTTCCAAACCCTCTTCCTGTCACAGAGCCCAGGGTTCTGCATTACATTACACTTGGAGCACACTTTAATCAGTGTATGTTGAACAGAGGACAGATTCAGCAGTCAACTAACAAGCAAAACCAAATTGGTGCTTAGTGATATTACTGATTTCATTGGCATCTGCCTGCTTTCTTAGCCAAGGTACAAGGAAATTAAAGGTCACAAAAAAAAGAAAAATTACTGATGATCAGAGACAAAGAGGCAAAGGAGTACAATGGTTCTAGAACAAAAAAAAATATCAAGACAAAATGCGATTTTACAGAAGGAAGTTAGAAGAAAACGGTTAAGACTTGAATTCAAAAACAGGGCTGCAATATTTCAAAAAAAAAGTTCTCATGATAAATACTTAGAAAGGCAAGAAATTTCTAAGTTTTCAGTTATAAAAAAAGCAGGATAAAAGAATTAATCTTAAAAATCCTGAGTTTCTGTGCTCAGCCCTAACCAGGGCATCTGTATCAATCCTCCCAGTACCGAGGATTAGAGAAAAAATATAAAATCCAAAGGACGGAGAGGAAGGCTGTGAGATGCCATCTTCTGGACCTAACGTGGGCATGGAAGTCATGAAGCTACAGCACCGGTGGTCGTGTGCAGAAGGTAAAACCAGTCCACATCCCACCTCTTCTCGAGGAGGTACTGACAGCTGATAATTGCCGGGGAAGGCAAAGCATCGCTTTTTGAGACTGTGGCCCCTAGGCAGCTTCCCATGAGCTCACACTCCTGAGCAATATGGGCTGCACTAACTGGACTCAGAGGTTACTGAAAATAAACAAATACCTAAAGTTAAAAGGGGAATGTGCTGGGGCGGGGGGGGGGGAAGCAGAGATAGGGGAATGGGAGGGTAGAGATTACCATATTTCATTGTACACAAGCATGAAATTTTTAAAAGTAAAGAAAAAGATGCTTAAACTACCCATTTCTCTTTAAAAATTTTCAGACTCCATTATACACAATACCTTAATATACACAATACCTGTATCTTCATTCAATTTTGTTTAGTTTCAAACACACATGACGGGGATGTACCCTTTAAATTTTTTCTGTTGAACTACAGAAATTAGATAGATATATATGTGCATTCATGCATATATACATATACACATATAAAAACTGACAGACAGATATTAGGGGTTGGGACAGGATTTCACTCCCTGCCTCTCAAGTCCAAACTAGCCTAGAAATTACTATGTATCCCAAGTTAACAATGAACTAACAGTGATTCTCCTGCCTCAGTCTCCTAAGTACTGGAAATATAGGCAATCACCCAACAAAAATATTTTAATAAGTTTGGCCAGGCATGGTGGCGCATGCCTTTAATCCCATAACTTGGGAGGCAGAGGTCAGCAGATCTCTGTGCGTTCAAGGCCAACCTGGTCTACAAAGAGAGTTCCAGGACAGACTTCAAAGCTACACAGAGAAATCCTGTCTCAAAAACTCAAAAAAAAAATTTAAAAGGCTTGAGACATCAGATGTCATTTTCTAGTTTTATTCAACAGGGTATGTCAAATAACCTTTTTAGGGACTGGGCCAGAATTTTTAACACCATTTGTAATGAGAAACATACAAAGTTCTAAACAACTAACTTATAAACAAACTTTTGGAGCCAAATCCATCCCTGTGTTAAGGGCTGGTTTTGGCCTGTAAAATCAGCAGCTCTGTGCTCACGCCTGGTAACAAAACAGCCCAGATGGCTCCTTTGACTCTACGATCCTGCTTACTCATCTGCCCATTCACTCACACACGCACGCATGCATGTATGTATGCATGCATGCAACAAATATGTATGACATGCCCACTTCAGCAGGGCACTGAATAAAAGTAAGATGTCAGGAACAGAGTGGAGAAACAGGAAATGTTCTAGGGGAGTAAATAAACCAATAATTTAAATACAATGGGGAGAAAATGGCATGAGGAAGTTTGAGGAAAACAGAAAGACACCCCCAGAAAGACAGAGCAAGATGGATAGAAAATTATAAGGAAGTCGGCAGCATTCTGAGAGCAGCAGGAAAGATGTGACAGACTGTGGCACCAGGGTTGTGACTAAAAAAAATTAAAAACTCAATAAGCCATCTGAAGGAAGAGGGGCTGTATTCCCTCAGGTTCCACTGACATGCCTTGTATAGATGTAAGGTTTCATGTAAGACATTCATAGCTGTATGTTGGCTAGCTCATTCTTGCAACCGTGCAGAATGTGCATCAATCGACTACAGCCTGAGGGACTTTTGTTTGAAGCTAAGAATGATCCTTACATTTTTTAATGGTTTTTACATAAAAATTAAAAGTGCTGTACTTTATAAAAGAAGGCCCACAGGAAGGAAGTGGAGACAAATGATCCTTTAGATGAGAGCTTTCTTAGGAGCTAATATCACAGCTAATATTCAGCCACGATGGGTCCTGGAAAGAAAGAGAGAGAGAGAGAGAGAGAGAGAGAGAACCCTCAGTTCCAGAACGCTGGTAGGGCAGAGCTGCACCAGAGACAGCACAATGGAATCTCTGGAGGAGCAACAGGACCTACCTTTAGATTTGTGTGGAAGTGGGAATTTCTGATTCATGCATCTTTTTTGGGGGGACACAGCATGGCAGTTGCCTGTGGTATGGATGAAAGTTATCCCCCAGGGCCAACATGGATCTGGGTAGTAGGGAGGGGAGTAGGCTTATAGCTGTAAGAGAGAAGGATGGAACTCAGGTCTGTGAGAGCTGCCAGGTTCCAGCATGTCTGCTTTCTGTCTGAAGAACAAAAGAGAGACTGACTGTGAGGATGGCTGAACTCCTCTCAGGCAGGGAAAGGTACCAGAAGCTCTGTCATCTAACTTCTTTTTAGAAGATTCAAATTTTGTGACACATAAAAATTATACAAGATTAACATTTTAGGGTCCATAAATAAAGTGTTCAAAAATGTTTCAAGTGTCATTTCACTTTAATTGTATCTATTTTAGGGGTACCAGTATGATATTTCCATACCTGCCCATTATCTGTAGTCAATTTTTACTTGAACACAGGTCATGCTTGCTCATTTATATACTACAATGGCTTCCGTGGCCAGGGAGTTGAGTAGTTGCCGCAGCGACCAGATGGCCGCCATATTTACTATCTGGTACAGCACGGAAACGGGTTGATTCCTGTGTAAGAGATGGATGCAGAAGGAACGAGGAGAGGTGGCTCCTGCAACTGAATCTGCCAACTGAAAAGTGACATGGAACCAAGCTCAAGGAGCGATGAGAGCAGTGGTGAGGACAGGGCAGGCTCATGACACTGGGCGCTAATTGACAAGGTGTGTGGATGAGATCATGGGTCCTATCAGAGATGACTTTGGGTTTTCTGTTTTGAATAATTATTGAAGATGGTGGCCTTTCTGCCTGCTACGGAGAATGCAGAAGAGATGCCAGGTACAGGGAGGCACTCTGCTCTCATCTCTGCAGTGTTGTCACGAGGCCGGCCAACTGCTGGGGCATTGGCTGCCTCATGCAATGCCTGGTATCCACATTCATGCCACTCTGCACATGGTGCCCTCAATCTCTGTTACTTTAAAGGTGACCAATCACATACTTTCTTCCTTTGGCTGACCCAGAATGGGTATTCTGATCCATCTGATGATAAATAATAAGCAAGGTGTTCAGTCTGTATAACTGCATGGCCACTACTGTTTAATATATTTTGACTTTACTATTTAAGAACAACAGTAGCAACATAGGAAAAGTGGAAAGAAAGAAAGAAAGAAAGAAAGAAAGAAAGAAAGAAAGAAAGAAAGAAAGAAAGAAAGAAAGAAAGAAAGAGTTAAAAGCACTGATGTGAATAAGGAAGGCCGGCCTCAGAGTCAAACGTCGCCAGTGTGCCAGACGGCTGCTGTGTAACAATCTGTACACTGTAAATATGTATTACTCTCATTGGTTAGTAAAGAGCTGGCTGCTCTATAGCTGGGCAGAAAGAGATTAGGCAGGAGAGCCAGGCTGAGAGGATGCTGGGAAGAAGAAAGGTGGAGTCTGGGGGGTCACCAGCCAGACACAGAGGAAGCAGAATGTGTACTAAATGAGGTAACAAGCCATGAGCCATATCATAGAATTTAAATAAGAAATATGAATTAATTTAAGTTTTAAGAGCTAGTTGGTAATAAGCCTGAGCTGTTGGCTGAGCATTTATAATTACTATTGAGCCTCTGTGTAATTACTTGGAACGGCTTTCAGGACAGAAACTTTAGCCTATACACAGATAGTCATTAAATTTAAGCTAATGAAAGCACTGTCTATGATGAGAAGACAGTACAAAATAAAAGAAATGGGTACACAATTCTGGGGGAAAAAATGAAGATGTTACTAACAGTGTTTTCACACATATATCCCAAAGCCTTCTAGAATATGTTATTTTTGTGCACTGAAATACTTGACATATTCTCAGGAACTCCTGTCTGCAGATGGTATAAAGGTCCAAAAGAAAGAAAAGAGCCGATGAACGGAGCGTGGTAAGAAAGCTTGCGTGTGCCGGAGAAGTCGTACTGACAAGCGAAGCCTCCGGAGCCCACCAGGGAAATGGAATTATGCAAAAACCAGGAAAGTTAGCAATGTCAAAACAGAAAAGAGTTGAGATCAAAGAGCTGAGTTTCAAGAAAAAAAAATTATAGATGACCCATTTCAAAGACACCAACATCTGATGTGCCTCTCTTGCCACCTTTAGGGATTTGATCGTTATCTCCTAATCTCACGGCTCTCAAGATGAACCACGGCTGGCTTCAGCCAATGCCCACACTGCAAGACGCCTGGCCAGGGCAACAGACTGGCTCATAGGAACCTAGTCATTCAGTATAATACATATAGAATATGTAGTGGGAACTCAGATTTTTTTTTCCTCTTCTTTTCCTAGTGAGACAATGTGTTATCTAGAACTGTATAAGAATTCACTTCTGTAACAGGGGAAAGTACAGAGCTGAGGGCTAAAAGATAAATGATTATTACAGAGGAGCCTAAAGATGCTGCAGAGAGCCCTGAGCCCAAAGGGAGCTCAGCTCTCTGCTGAGTTATGCTGACAGTGGATCTAGCCTCACCTCAGACCAGCACCCAACTCGGGAACCTCATGATTCAGGAATGGACCATTCATTTTAAGCCCATCAAAGTTGATTCAACAACAGAAGGAAAGGGGTTTCAGGGGATCGAGGGTCAGTAATGATCTTAAGAAAAGCAGCTGGAGCGGACAACACACACATTACATGTGGATGCTGTAAGAAATATGAACAAAAGGGGCAAGTTTCAGCAGAACTCAAAGAAGGGCGAGTGTGAGCGTCACTTCTCCGTTTCCCATACCTGATCTTCTGCTTTACTCTACTCTGGTTTACTCTGGCTGCAGCTATTCACCCCTTATTTCGAGATACACGACACCTCAGTCAAATCCGAAACCCGACAGCGGGATCTAGAAGGGAGAAAAGCTGAAGGAGAAAGAAGGAACATGGGTAACCATACAAGAGCCTCTCACGTGCAAACCTGGGACAGAAAGTCTCTATTTTCCGGTCCCCGGACCTGAGGAAATCTGTAACAGAACTGTCTGGAAGGGAGCCCTGAAAGGCAATCAAAGAGATTCGCAGATGAGTTTCATCTTCAGGAGTTTTACTGAAGACATTAAGAAGAGAAAAGATCAAAGTGTTCAGGCCCGGGAAGAAGAAACCTCAGGGATGCATTAACAAGGGGCTCCCGAAGCTTACTAAGGCACCTTACATGGGACCCACCTCACCAAATTTCAAAATATAGAAAGACTAGCTGGCAACTCCAAATACTGAAAGCGATGTGTTTTCTACAAATAAAATTACTATCTCCAACAGAAATTCTGAATTCCTACTGGTAGATAATGCAGGCACAGCCTTTTGAACTGCTCAGGGAAAGCTTGTAGTGCGGCAGGATTCTAAGGCCCCCACCATGCTGCCTGACCTCTGAGAGGTCAATGAAATGTGAGAATGTTTTATAGTCTTTCCCACAGTGTGTCATGGGCTGGAGGAACCATGGGCTTCGCACCGCAAATTCTCGGGTCTAATGAGGGGTTTGAACCATCCATACACGAAATGATCTATCTGTGAAAAAATGCAGAATTGTGATAACTGCCCGTATGAAGATCTCTGATAGATATGAACCCTGGGTCAACTTACACCAGAGCTGAACTGTTTAACTGTCTACTGAAATTCGACCTAGCAAATCTGGGTACAAGTGGGAGATTAACAGAGTTCTCACATTTTAATGTAGATACTTGGCATGCCGTACTGTGGGCAGAGGGGAGGATCAAACCCAATGATATCAAGAAACAGCCGTTTAACACCTTTATCTGGACATTCAAATCCGTGGCAGCCAAGCACACTTTCTGTGGAGGAAGAGGGCCTGAAAGCTGACAGAGACAACCTGCCCACTTAAAAATTAGAAAATCCTTAGCCCCAAGCAAAGTCAAGACCCCATTTCCACCTCTAGGTCACACTTCCTAATTCATAATGTATGTGGAGGGGATTCCATTACCTTTTCAGAAACCCAGTTCCATGCTATATCCTGAACCCAATCCCATCCTCACAGGGTCGCAGGACTGAGAAGGGAAGGGTACCTGCTGGCTCTATCTGAACATGTGGTGCCAGTGTGACATAAGAACATGTTCCTCCATCTAGGGACTTCCATTGCAAAGCAAATGATCGCTGGACCGGTGTTTGTATTCATTGACCAAAAGACGAAGGAACCCTGATACAATTAAAGTATGCGGACTTTTCATGAAGGCGTCAGCCTCAAAATGTGGCTACAGAGCCATTCACAGACAGGCTATCAATCTGGACAGATTCACATTTATTTTTGTTTAAAGTTGAGACTAGGACCGGTGTCGGTCACTGTGTGCCGTATACACACTGACATCTTTCAAGTTACATTTAAACTACAAGGCAGTGCTGGGACCCAAGCACAGGCTTTCTACCGTGCCCGCACTGCAGAGGAGGAAGCAGCAGTGGAAAGCATGCAGTTCGGGACCAAATTAAGGATGAGCAGAGGGGAATTCGGCACAGGCAGGCTGGGGCTGTGCCTCTGGCCACTCTACACCAGACTGCCACTCCAAGGAAGGAAGAACTTGAAAAGGCAACTGGAATGGTTTCTGAAGATCTTTTAGGTCACTAGCTGTATGATTTGAACTTGGCTTCATCTGGCTGAGTGATTCCACCTACACAGCCACAGAAATGGTGCGCATCCCCTGAACAAAGCTGAGGGCAATGCCTGGGTGCTTAAACCAGCACAGCCATCCTGCACAGCAACAGACCCCACTTCTGTTCTGCTAACATCACACTTACCTCCTCGCCTGCCAAGAACAGGCCTTACCAGGCCTGCAGTTCTCTTTCGGCCCGTCTCCAGGGAGGAATGCTTTTATTTGTCAAAGCAAAGTAGCTTGCCACACATAAGTAATCTAAGAAACCGGCTGAATTCTACACCATGGCTGCTTTGCAGGACTGCAGGCACACGTCCCCCTGTGCTAGGACAAAATGAGAACCTAACTGGGGGGCTTTGGCAGGGGGTTCGGACAGGGCTTCACGTTTAAATCTTAAGACAGCCATAGTCTGGGAAATGTTTGATCCTTCAACAGGCCTACTTCTGGGTAGTTTGGTCTGACGTCAGTAGACGGGACCTGAGCAGGGACCATGGCCCTGAACAGTTTCCAGAGAGGGGTCTTAAGATTATAAAGTCATACTACACTGCTCACGGAGGAGCCTGAGTGTTTGAAAACAAGCATGCAATTCTGTTCATACTGGTGCAGGCAAGACTAGAAGACGCAATTCCTGCTCAGAGTCCTTTTGTGAGAGGCGATTATGCAATTCAACCATGTCCCCATGCTCTTTGTAAAGTGTGAATCAAATTTTCTGTCAGGGAACAGTATTTTCCACACTCATGTAGAGAATAATTTGAAAAACCCTGGTGGCTTGCCAGTTTTTAAAAATTCTGACTCTGTGTGACAAGGGAACGTGTCAAGTTTTGCCCAGAACTCTATGCCACTCTGCAAATGCCGGGAGATGGAACTCAGTGGGTGGCTGCTTCTTGGTGACACCGACGTCCACCACTCAGTGCGACCTTCAGCAGAGGTGAATCCACAGCTAGGATTCTCCTTCCAGAGCTTAAGGCTCTAGGGATGGAAAGAGGCCTGAATCTCTGACCTCTCTGAGGGAGCACTTCTGCAGTAAAATGCTACTGAGCACATTTCTAAGCAATGCATGTTTGTTTTTACAGAAATTACATGCTTGCGCTACAGCCAGGCTATGTGAATCTTAAAATATACACAAAAGTGTCATTTCCAAAAATGACATGAAAAATAAATAAGATGGCAGGGGTTTTCTTCTTGCACTGAACTCACCACTGACCTGACCCCAGTGTCCTCACTTCACAGATATGGATGCAAGGCTCTCATGCATAGGAATACCTCTGCTAGAATTCACACACCCTGACTTTTAGATCAGCTCCTCCCTAGAGTCTCCCAGCAGGGTCTCTGTCACCTCCTTCTGTAGCATTTGGCAGAACGTGATGGCTCACAGTTTGTCATTACGCTGGAGGGGACAGGTTCCTGGCATGAATGAGTGTGTGTCAGGGATGCTAAACATCCCGCAGCTCAAACAATGCCACACACAGAACTCTCCGAACCCAAGTGACCAAAGAGGCCCTGTCTGGAGACACTCTCAATGTGCTGGTTTCATTGAAGCTGCCATCTTTAAGTTCTTAGAAACCACACTCGTTTCCTTCCACTCTTCTCTCCAAGGCTAATCACAGTATTAGGTTTTTTTAGGGACTCACTGTGAGTGCCTTTACGAGATGCTCTACTTCATGATCTTCTTTGCCCAGGTCTCTACTGACATTCTGACTGGACCACTCTTTATTACAGAGGAGGTTCTGTGTATTTCGGTTCTGTCTATCTGCCAGAATACACTAGCATTGCCAAATTATGACAATGAAATGTCTCCAGACACTGGCAAACTCATAACCAGCTTAAAAATGCTGCTAACGGCTAAGACGGCCAAGATTCTGGGGCACAGGCACAGAGAAGGTAAGACATACTGCTACCTATCCCATCATGCTTTCTGTCAGTATCAGCTTACCACTTCACATCAAAAGTGGGTACCGAGTTCCTCAAACCTAAGAATGATATTACCTTCAACATGGTTCTCTATTGGTAGCCTAATGCCTGGCAAGGAGCAGGTATCCCCCTAAGTGTTTACTGAAAAAGAAAGGCACCTTCTTCAGCATAGTACATAGCTCAGCTAGCTCAAGCTATAACACATGAGCCTAATTCCAGTAACAGAAGCCCTACAGACCTTCTTGAGAAACCACCAGAAAGTACCTATTACCATGGCTCTGCGATATAGAAAGGATTTGCGGTGTAGTTAATCATTCCATCTTTGAACAATCCAACCAGAAAGTAACCATCAGATTATCATGCCTCCTCTTATCAGTGAAGTTTGGCATCCAGTTGCCTTTCTTAGTTCCCGCTGGCCTTGGTTTATCTCAACATTCCCCTACAGTATCTGGGAAAACATTTGAATCGCCAATCTAAAAGCCGGGCCGTGCAACATGCTTTGAATTAGAATAGAATTACAAATTTGACCTGCTTACATACACCCAGCAAGCTATTTACGCCTGCTAAGAGGGGAACTCTCTCTCTCTCTCTCTCTCTCTCTCTCTCTCTCTCTCTCTCTCTCTCTTTTTAAGTGCACACTTTAGTGACTATGTGAGTTTCTATAATCCAGAAACCTTAAGTCTTCAGTCTAAAGTAAGCAATGTTTTCTAGGAAACAAGAGAGCTTCAAGACACAGGAAAAAAAAAAACCCAAGAATGCTGCTCATCTCACGAAGAAGGGGCCTGCACAGGGGGCACAGCCGCATGCTCCTGCCCAGTTCCACAGGTCCGTGCACGTCCTCAAGGTGTCCCCAGCAGCCAGGCTCCTCTTACCTCTGGGCTACCTACTGTTCTGCACTGATAAATCTTTAATGTCTGTCATCTTCTTCTCCACGGAAGGAAACTCTGTCTCGTAGCGTCAGTGTGATTTCCTACAAGATGGATTGGTCTTTGCACGGGCTCCAATTCCCAGACCAAGCACTGTCAGCATCAGCTCAATCCTGTCACCAAATGCTTGGTTTAAAAAAAAAAAAAGACAAACCTGCTACCAGGGCCTTTCTGGTTGTGCTCAATGTACTTTGTATAAATGCAAAACCCAATTGGGTACAAGATGTGGTAGGCAGTGGGTTTTCCCACAGACTCAGAAAGGACTGCCGCTCTTGCACCTAGCCTGCATGTGGCTGTTCTTACAGGGAAATGCCATGATACTGACCACCAGCCTTGGGTTGAGCTATTAGCTGAGCACTATATGCTGAGAAGCATAAACCACATGAGAACGAAGCCAGCTTGGTTACATAGGAAGACTGTCTCGCATATGGGAAAAGAAGAAAAGGCTAGCACTTAAGAATAAAGGTCATTCTTACTTGTTGCCGACGGAAATGTAAAATGTGCTAGCAACTTCAGAAAAACAACTGAAAGTTTCTTTAAAAGTTAAATATAAATGTACCCAGAAAGTCTACTGATAAATACCTAGTGAGGAGAAATGCAAGAACCTATCCAGTAGAGAATTTGTATGTAGATGGACATGGGTGCGCATGCCTTTAATCCCAGCACTTGGGAGGCAGAGACAGGTGGATCTCTGAGTTTGAAGCCAACCTGGTCTACAGAGCAAACTCTACAGGACTGCCAGAGTTACAGAGAAACCTTGTCTCAAAAAACAAAGAGAGAAAAAGAGAGTATTTGTATGTAAATGTTCAAAGCAGAAGCAAGTCTAATGTCTTCAATGAATAGCAATGTGGTATATTGTTAC
>PVIU01000189.1:377181-407084 GCA_004026605.1 Ondatra zibethicus | reverse complement strand
ATCCACCCCAGTCAGAGCTGACACGTGGATTCAGAGTCACTGCTACTGCTTCCGACTTTCATTACCACGTATTAACTGTGTAGAGTAATGGGTTGGTTATAACAGTTTCATATGTGCATGTAACACACTTTGGTCATCGTCACCACACCCACTGCCTTCTGATCTCCCACACTAGCTCTTTCTCCTTCCCTCTCTCTAAGAGGCCCCTCCTCGAGTTGTTTTAACTTTAGGAACAGTGACTGCTCCTTAATCTACTGTTTTTCAGCTACCAATTGGGACTCCATAGTTGCCAGTCTGTTTCTCTGGCAGTGGCCTGGCCACTCAGGCCACAGTCTGGAGGAAATGCTGTTCCCAATTTACTGGCTCTGCTGCTACTGCTAAAGGTAGCTTTAACTAAATCTCTGTCATTCTATTTTTAAGTAAAACTCGAGATTCAAAGGCTGGGGTGAAAACCTGCTAGCTCAGAGAGGTTGATTAACACCTAGCTAAACAAGAAAAGCCACTCAGCTCAAAACCCCTCCCTACTCCTTCTGGCGCATCTCTCTGTCTCTCCCAGATTCCCACTGAGGATCTATGATTACTTTCTATTAACTAGTTGCTAATGCAGCCTCCTGACCCAAAGTTAATTTTATTTAATTAATGCAAATGTAAACTTGGGGTTCACAGTGTGACTGAATATCCCCCAACACTTTTACTTTATCTTTTTTCACCCCTAAATCCCACAAGTGAGAGAAGATGTGTGGCTTGTGTTTGTGAGACTGGCTCAACATGAAGATATATAATTCCATCCATCCATTTTCCTGAAAAAAAAAAAACTATGGCTCAATAAAATCCCAGTGTGTGCCCATAACCTGTGCTGATTGTGTGCCTTGGCTTGTGTAAGCAGCGTATAGATGTACAGGTAATAAGATTCCTTTGGGTATAGAGTTGGATCAATAATAGGTCTAATCTAGTTTTTTGAGGAGCTTCCATACTAATTTCCATACAGCTTGTGAAAACTTACACTTCCACCAACAATGTGTAAGACTTCTTTCCTCTTCCTTGCCAACATTATTTATTTGCTTATTTTCTCGGTAGAGGCCAACTAAAGTAAGCAGAATTCCAATTTTGCTTAACCTGCATTTCCCTAATGTCTAAAAGTGCTGCACATAATTCATTTATTGGCAATTTATATTTCTTCACTTGAAAGAGTCTATTCAATTTGTCTGTATGTTTATTGACTGGGTTATTTGCTCCTCCAATGTTCTAATTTTCTGAGGTTTTCACATGCCCTGGATATTAATCCCCTCTGGATGAGTAGCTGGCACAGACTTCTTCCTCTTTTGTGGGCTCTTCACCCTGCTAGCTGCTTCTTTTGCTGTGCTGGGGTTCTTAGCCAATCCCATTGTGCAGTCTTACTATTATTTCCTGTTACTGGAATCCTATTCAAAAAGGCCTGGTCTTGGTCTGTATTTTGAATGTTTCCAGCATGTTCTTTTGGTTTCACACTTTTAGGTCCTACATTAAGGTCCTTGATCCATCTTGGTTTGGTTTTTGCACAAGGTGAGATTTTTACACAAGATACTTAGTCTCACTCATCAGCATGCTGACACCCACTTTCCCAGCATCGCTTAGGAGAGGTGGCCCCTTTTCCAGTGTGTTTCCTCTTCTTGTTGAGAACCAGATGGCTGGAGCTGTAGGAGTTTATTTCTGAGTCTCTTGAGCCACATCTCCAGCCCAAGCATCACCACTCTAGGTGGTTCTAATTGTTAGAGTAAAAGAATTATAGAGAGCAAAATAGTGAGAGCGACTTCCAGGGTATTTATTTGGAAAGATCTTAGTTTATTCCATATTTGTTTATACACTGCCATGTAGTGGAGAGGAAAATCTGAAGGCATTTTCTACAAATGCTCCCTCACAGTTTGTCTGTTTGCTGTCCTGTTTGAGAACAATGCATATTTCTGCAGAATTTTCCGACAAAACCACCATTTTGTTTCAATAAACCAAGGCTCGAGGGCACACACAGCTGCGCCTGACCTCATACAGGCTGACAGGAGCTGAGCAACCATCTCTCTTTCTTGTCTTCCACTCCTTTTCTTCATCTTATTGTCTCATCTGGGTTTCTCCAAGAAACAAAGGTTCTGATGTTCCAGATTTCAACATTTTAAGAACACCCTTCAAGTCATATTTGTGTAGTATTTGCCAGTACTTTCCGAGACACACACAGGCAGAGTGGCAGCCTCGGTTGGAAAGTTCTAAAGTCCTATGCCCAGAACACCATCCCAGTCGTCAAAGATGGATTCCATCACAGTCAGGGGCAGCACTGGAGCGCACAGGCGTTAGAGACGGCTACTGCTTGAGTGAAAACTGCTCTTGGAGAGGACCTGAGTTCCAGTCCCAGCACCCTTGTCAGGTGGCTCGCAATTGCTTATACCTCCAGCTCCAGGGCCTCCAATGCCCTCTTCTGGCCTCCACAAGCAACTACATATATGTGGCTTACATACATGTGCATACACTCAAATAAAAATTAAAAATACATTGTAAAAGTATTTTTAATGCAGATTTCTGGGTTTGCCTGGGACTCCGCTTTTCTTCTGGAATGCGCTTCTCAGCAGCAATGCAGTCATGGGAGGCAGCATCAGGGTTATGAAGAGCTGCACGGGTGACTTCGCCAAATGCTAAGAGATGAACGGGGCTGCTCTGGGAGTGGATAAAATAAGGGACAAACAAAAATTCAATTTCATTTTGATTTGCTAAAGAGTTGGTGGATCTGGAGAAGCGTGGCTAGGCAAACATCAACCATGTAGAGAACAGTTATTCAGGATGGAAGGCCGAGTCAATGACTGGATTCTGTGATTTGAGCCCCAGGGTCCCCATCACATAGCCATTTCCTAGGTTCTTAACCCTAGCAATTCTTTACAATGCTCAGGACTTGCTTTTTAACAGTAGCCCTCTGGACTGACTATATCAGAACCTGAGGCTGTATCTGGGGTTTCTTGTTATTTTAACAGCCTAGAATGACGTCCTGTCACCCAACCATCAGGCGTACCCCTTCTCTGTGACACACCAAACCCACAGAGTCACCTGTTGTTGTTGACATCAGAAACAACTACGTTGTTTTCCATACTCTGAGAGGCTAGGTCCTCGGAGGGCCGTTCTCTCAGCTCCAGCTCCCATCTCCTAACCACCATCCTTAAGATTTACCACATTATTTATGACAGTATGAATAGGCAAATAATTTTGCCTAGTGCTTTCTTGCCGAAATTATGAAGCAGTATTTTTCTTAGATTAATGGCTAGAAGTTTTATAACTTACAAATTAGTGAAAATCCGTGTGTTTGGAATGGAAGTAGTATTTGTGGAATTTTGTGACCTGTTGCCTGGTAACTGTACCTAAGACCTCTAAGCTTCTGTCTGTGAGCTGTCGGGTTTCCAAAGCTTGGTCAGCCCAGTCAATGGCGTCCTGCTGCTGGAAGGAAATGGTGCTTCACTATGCCCAGGACTTGAAAAGCTGAAAGTCACAGCAGCCCACCCACAACCATGTCCCACTTCTTCTACTTGGCTCCAGAAACTCTGCTTCCCTTTAGCCCTCTCACTTCTAAAGAGTTCGAGCTGATCAGATGCAAGGCCAGGGAACTTTGGCAGGATGAGACGAGGTGGTCCGCTTCTTCGGTGACAACCTACGCCGGCAGCTACCGCGGAAAGCAACTGGATGAAGCCACTTGCCACCGATTGACCCAACGAGCAGGCCAGCAGCAGTTTGAATACAAACCGTAAGATTCCTTTGTAATGTGTGCCAGGATATGTTGCTACCAAGAGGCAGGTGCCATTAGAAAGGGGTATCGGAGAGCTGCGGAGACTTCAAAGACGCTAACCAGCCAGCTTCCCGAATACATGTCACTCACCAGTATGGCTCCAACCCCAAATGGTATATAACACCTTATTACTGGAGATATGAATATGAGGGTTTGACTAAGCAGGTATTTTTATTTTGTGGACTTGTCCAATATTACATTTATTTATTGTCTGCTTATGTGTGTGGTCACGTGGGAAGGTCTGAGGCCAGCCAACAGGATCAGTTCTCTCCTTCTGTCTGGTGAGCTCATGGAATCAAACTCTGGTCTTTGGACTTGTTATCCTCAGACTCATCTTGCTCCCCCATCTCACCTCCCACTTTTAGACAGGGTCTCCTGTGTCCCAGACTGGCCTCAAACTCACTCTGTAGCACAGGGCAACTGTAAACAGGATCCCCCACTTCTTTAGTACAGGAAACACAGGCATGAACCACCACACCCAGCTTATGCCTTTGGTACTGGGCATCAAACCCAGGGTTTCCTTGGTGCTAAGCAAGCACCTACCAACCAAGCCATATCCTTAGGCCTAAAACGTAGCTTCTGAGAATGTCTTTAGTTTCCTGTAGTCGTTCCTTTTGTGGAAAGAGAGCAAACCCACCAACACTGCACACCAGGGCTTAGGGTTGCCTGCAAGAGCTGAGGCTCAAAGACATTTCCAAGGGTTTATTGGGAAGCCAGGCTCTGTGGTAGGCCCACAGTCAAAAATGAATACCAGTTCAATTCCACAACTACAGCTATAAACACTCAGCTCAGGGGAAGGAGGTGTCATCAGCGGGTCCTGAAGAGGGCTCAGTATAGGGAGAGCTTGGCAGAGCAAGCTTCCCCAGAGCGGGGAATTGAAAAACACACCACCATTCCAGGTAAAGGGTGTGCACTTGGGCAAAGACATCTGGAACTGCCCACATGCCAGAAGGCTACAGGTAGCCCAGTGTGCATGAGCGGAAAGTATAAACCAGGACTCTGGAAAGCTCCAGGGCTAATTATGAAATCTGTGTCTTTGGGTGTTATTTAGTAAATATTCAAATTCTGGAAACTCTTTGAAAATGCATTGGATTATTTGGTTCCAATTCCTGATGTAGGAATAACCCATGTATGGCTCTAATACATAGTAGTTATAGGACTGAAGAGATGGGTTAGCTGTTAGTGGCCCTGGCTTGCTCTTACAGAGAACCAGAGTTCAGTTCTCAGAGTGCATGTTGGGTAGCTCTGAAGTATCCAGCTTTAGAAGATATGACACTTTCTGGTTTTTGAAGCCACCCACTGGCATGTGGGCATCTCTCTCTCTCTCTCTCTCTCTCTCTCTCATTCTCTCTCTCCCTCTTCCCCCTCTCTCTCTGTCAAAATAAAATTTTTTTATTTATTTTATTGAGCTCTACATTTTTCTCTGCTCTCCTCCCTGCCTCTCCCATCTACTTCAACCCTCCCCCAACGTCCCCACACTCCCAATTTACTCAGGAGATCCTGTCCATTTCTACTTCCCATGTAGATTAGATCTATGTAAGTTTTTCTTAAGGTCCTCATTGTTGTCTAGGTTCTCTGGAATTGTGATTTGTAGGCTGGTTTTCTTTGCTTTATGTTGAAAACCCACTTATGAGTGAGTACATGTGATAATTGTCTTTCTGGGTCTGGCTTACCTTGCTCAATATGATGTTTTCTAGCTCCATCCATTTTCTTGCAAAGTTCAAGATGCCATTGTTTTTCTCTGCTGTGTAGTACTCCATTGTGTAAATGTACCACATCTTCTTTATCCATTCTTCGGTCGAGAGGCATTTAGGTTGTTTCCAGGTTCTGGCTATGACAAACAATGCTGCTATGAACATAGTTGAGCACATGTCCTTGTGGCCAAAATAAAATCTTAAACAAATGTACTAGTTACTTTGCCTTCCAGATCTTTACAAATCATGAAAATCAAGTGAATTATCTCATTTTCCCCAGCGCTCTTTGTAATAGCTCTCAAGCTTTCTCCCTTCCAGTCAGCTTTGGAGGTTCCTTTGCTAAGTCTGAGGCTGTTGTGGAGCCTCTTGGTAGGGATCTTTATACATTACTGAGGTTTGCTCTGAAAACACATGGATCCACACAGACCCATCCAGCAAACTTGTTTAACATATTTAATGCAGACATGTGACATGTGGTGAAATGCACACAACTTTGAATTTTTTTCTCATTGTGTGATTCATCCCAGCCAGGGAGTCCAGGACATTGGAAACCACAAAAGGCACGTGCTTGTGATGTTTATCTGGGTGCTTGGGGAATCTCCGATATTTTAATATATCCATTGCACAACCTCTCTCCTATCAGAGGCTAAGAAGCAGCAGCGAAAGTGAGGGGTAGACAGCTTAATTGCACATTACTGACTACACACTATATTGTTTTTAAAAATCTTTTTCTTTACTAATTTAGTGCAGAAGAGAAATATCTTCTAAAGTTCCAAGCAAAAGCTGTTTGGTGACAAATGTGAAGCTGTAGGGAACACTGTTTACGGGGCTCTAAGGTCTTCTGTGTAACAATTCTACAGGTGTGGATTGTAGGCGGAGTTTCTCTGTGTCTCGGCAGCTGCTCCCAAATAACCACACGAGATTAATTATTAATTATAAATACTCAGCCAAAACTCGGGCTTGTTACTAGCTAACTGTTGCATTTTAAATAAGCCCATATTTCTTATCCACCCTCAGCCAGTGTGGTC
This sequence comes from Ondatra zibethicus, assembly GCA_004026605.1. NCBI lineage: Eukaryota > Metazoa > Chordata > Mammalia > Rodentia > Cricetidae > Ondatra > Ondatra zibethicus. The sequence goes on along the minus strand of PVIU01000189.1, from coordinate 400,569 downwards.
CCTTCTTTTAACACAGCACATTCATCTTGCTCCTCTCTGCATCTCTCACGACTCCCCAGACTCTGCCCTCCTTCTCCCTGCATTCTCTCTGCCCCACAACTCCTACCTAGCCACTGGCCAATTAGCTTTTCATTAACAATGAGAGAACACACCTTTACAGAAAAACTATTCCTTAGCAGTGGATGCCCAGCGTGGCCACAGGACTGGGCAATGGTGCAGCAAGGGTATTGGGATAAAAATGGAGATATCCATTTAAATGCATTAAGCCAGGAAAATCTTACACACATGGAACACAGTACTTTTTGTTCATATTATTTATCCTGTGTTTGCCGTGACATCCTGAACCATACCGTTTGTTCTTAGCCTTAATTGTCAACTTGCCATTGTTTACTGTCATCTGGCAGGAAAGTCTCAATTGAAGAAATACCTAGGTTGGATTGTGGGCATGTGTGTGAGGAATTGTCTTGATTGTTAATTGATGTGGAAAGGCTCAGCCCACTGTGAACAATACCAATCCTGGGCAAGTGGTCCTGGGCTGCATAGGAAAGCATGAGTCTGTGAGTGAGTCACACCGTGAGCCAGCAGGTGACATTCCTCCAAGGTTACCCTGTTTTGAGTTCTGGCCCAATTTCCCTGAATGACAGATGGACTGTGACCTGGAAGCAAGTGTAAAATGGAATAAGCCCCTTCCTCCTGGAAGCTGTTTTTGGTCAGAATGTCTTGTCATAACAGGACGCAACTAGAATACCGCATGAGAAGGAGAAACTTGTGTGTGGGGGGGCTCAATCATTTTATTCTAAAGTGGCTTTAATTCATAAAATTCAGTGTACCCCTAAACTCCACATGTGCTAGGTGGGTAGGAGATGCATGGTAAGGAACTTACACTAATATGAAGGTTAGGGTCAATCCTCACTGTCCACCAAGATTAAAATGAGGGAAACCTAGCCTTTTGGAGCTGCTAAGACAGGCATAGAGTGCACTGTGATTCGCTGTTGTTTTGCAGCTCTGGGGCTAAAGCAGGGCCTCGCCCCCACCAGACAGATGCTCCATTGTGGAGCTGCATCCCCAGCCCTTCGAGTGTATACTTTAAAGCCTTGAAATTGTACTCATTCACTTACCAAATATTTATTTAGGTCCTACTATGTTTGAGGTCTTAAATTAGAAACACTGGTTCTAAAACCTCATGACCCCACAAGAGCTTATCACCAGGTGTGGGAAAAGCCACCAGGGGAATCTGAGCCATTAGGGTGTGGAAGGACCTGTTTAAGCAAAGTGGGTGGCAGTGTCTTACAAAATGAAACACAGTCTTATTATATCACCCTTGAACCACATTCTTAGATATTTGCTTAGGAGCATGAAAACTTACATGTATACGCACATACAAAACCAACACAGAATCTTTATGATACTTTTCTTTATGATTGACATAAACTGGAAGGAATCAATAGGTAAACAGACAAGCTATGCTACAACAATACAATGGAATATTATCCAATGATTTTAAAAAAGCTCAGCTGTATCAGGTTGTGAAAAGCTATGGATGAGTCTTAGATCCATATTTCTAAGTAAAGATGTATGAAGTTACATACTGCATATTGCGAACATGCAACTCTCAAAAGCAAATGTCTACAGTCACAGATCGCTGTTTCCAGAGGATAGGCAAGAGTTCAGATGAAACACACTGCTGTTTTAGGGCTGTGGACTTGTCATGTGTGATGCCACAGTGGTGAACAGATGACGTTAAATGTTTGTCAAAATGGATACCACTTCATAGCATAAAGAGTAAACTTTATGCAAATTAAGAAAACATTTAGGAGTCTGAGAAAGCTGAAAACAGAATAAAGAAATTGAAAAGCTGGAATGTGTTATGGATATGAGAGATGAGCTCACTGGGCATGTGATTAAAGGCTGATGTCAGAAACTTTGGAAGCTGGTGGGGTTGTAAATATAAGCATGGCTTTATGACTGGCATAGTTGTTTACCACTGGGTTTGAGGAATAATTCTGAAATTATTGTATGTATAACTAGAATTGAACACTTCAGTAAGTGGGTGAGAGGTGGTGGAAGCCAATATTTTTATTGGAACAGAAAGTAAATGATAAGGAATAGGGTCTAGAAATGACCCCTGTCATAATGATCAAAATTTTGCTTAGTGTAGTATACTTGGAGATAATGATATGTAGAAATAGTTACATGTATGTGTCTATAAACAGGTTACTGTATATTTCCTCACTCTCTGCACAGCCCATGTCAGTGTAGACCTACACAAAATGGCCTTGTAGCAATGTTTTGAAAGAGCAGGAATATCAAGTGCCCTGATTTTGGTTTCTGTTAAGTTTTCTCCAGAACAAGGGAATCAGAATTACTTAGAGAAATACTGGTTTTCAGACTCAGCCAGGTGGTAGACACAATGAGCATGGATCACGTGGTACCAGAAAATGTTAAAATGCCAGGAAGTAAAGCAGCAATGGTGGAGACAAATGAAACTTGCGGATGGCTAAAGCTGAAAGGGATTGAGGAAAAATAAACAGATATTACTGCATTATATCCAAGGCACCAAATAAACATACATGGGTCCATACTGGAATAAATAAATGGTTGAATCATAGTGGGAAAGCACAGATTTCCCATTAAGAAAATGGCAGTTCTAGGCTAATACAGAGAGCCCCTATGCAGTTCTAGGCTAATACAGAGAGCCCCTATGCAGTTCTAGGCTAATACAGAGAGCCCCTATGCAGTTCTAGGCTAATACAGAGAGCCCCTATGCAGTTCTAGGCTAATACAGAGAGCCCCTATGCCGTTCTAGGCTAATACAGAGAGCCCCTATGCAGTTCTAGGCTAATACAGAGAGCCCTTATGCAGCAGTTGCTGCTGTGATTGCTTTTCTGCACTGAACAGAGAAGCTGATATTTGAATTTCAAGCTTAACACCACTTATGTTAACAGTTCCTAAAAAGGAAATTTGTGAGTAAAAATTTCACAATATGTACAAAACCCACATAAGGGAACCAGAGTATAACTAAATAAATACAGATACTCCCTGTTCATGGTTAAGATGACTAAACAGCATCAAAATGTCTTCCCATGTCAGTGTGTGTCTTGGCTGGTTTCCTGGTCCTCTGATAAAACACCCCGACAAACGCGACATGGAAGAGATAAGGTTTCCTTGGCTCACAAGTCCATGGTACAGTTTATCACTATGGGACGTCAAGGCAGCAGGGAGTTGAAGCAGTTAGTCACATCCACAGTTGAAAGCAGAGGGCAAATGAAGGCATGCTTGCCTTCTAGTACTGAGTACAGGACCCCATGGTTGAGGAGTGGCGATGCCTACTGTGGGCACAGCTGGTTTAATAAAGACAAGTCCCCAAACCATGCCCATGGGCCAAGCTGATGTGGACAGCCCCTCATTGAAACTCTATTCCAGATGATTCTAGATTATACCACATGGACAAAACCAACCATCACGATGTGTGAGTTCAATGTAACCCCAATTAAAGTCCCAGCAAGTAATTTTGTAAGCATCAAAAAACAAAACAAAACAAAACAAAAAACTGGTCCCAGTGTTTAAATGGAGAGCTGAAACAGGAAGACCAACCAACACACACTGTAGAGTAGTAGATTGGAGGACTAACAATACTCGTCTGTGAGTACAGTACATGGTGCTGGTGAAAGAACAGACAGATGCTTGGGACAGAACAGAGTCTAGAAAAGGTGTACATAAAATATCGTTTGTTAATATTTGGCAAAGAAGCAAAAATATCCTTTCAAAGCAAGTTAGAACAAATGGACATTTATGTGTGGGGCAGGGGAATCTAGACACAGACAAAAATTAACTCAAAATGCTGTAGGAAGGCTTGCAGCTTGTGGTTACCCGCCTACTGGGGCGTGGCCTCTTATACTGTATATGCTGATGCAGAGCCTGCATCTGCCCCTTCTTCCTGGGTTGCTCTTTCGGATTGCTGGATTGCTGGATTGGATCTCTGTTCTCCGTTAAAGCAGAGAATTCTGATTTGTGAGTTTACCCCTAAATAAATAACCATCTATTTCTCAATTCTGAGCTAGTATGGGATTTAAGCATCCGTTCCAAACAAAATGGATAATGTCCCAAGTGTAAAATGCAAAGCTATAAAAGTTCCAGGAGATTAAAGCCTAGATGGCCTTGTGATTTGGAGGGCACAAAATCAGATAGTTTGTAAAATTAGACTTCATTAAAAAATTTAAATTATTCCTTTTATTTTTAATTTTTCCCTCCTTCCCTTTCTGCCCTCCGAACCCTCGCATACCCTCCTTGATCTCTTTTAAATTCATGGCTTCTTTTTTCGTTAGTTGTTTCTCTCTCTCTCTCTCTCACTCTCAATACCTACATACAACCTGCTCAGTTTGTACATGTGTGTGCACATATATATGCTTTCAGGGGTGACCGTTTGCTGTTGGACAGCAAACCGATGGGCTCTTTCTTGGGGAAGACCATTTCTCCTGCTCTTAGCATCCCTTGGTGGCCTGCAGTTCTTTATGCAGGGTCCAGATGTCTTGGCTTCTTCCCATGCCCTTACCTCCCTCCCCTGGTCAGACCAGCATGTATATTGTGGTCCTTGTTCAGCTCCTGTTCAGGCATCGTGCTGGGGAGACTTTCTGGGTGTGACCTCTGACATTTCTAAGAGACACAATCTCACAGCAAACTCCCTGTTTCTCTGGCTCTTAACGATCTTTCTGACCCCTCTTCTTGAGCCTTAGGCATAGGAGTTGTAGATGCATCCGGTGAGACTGGACTCCACAGCTCTACATTTTGACTGGTTGTAGTTTTCTGTAATACTCTCTGTCTTTTGCAAAGAGACATTTCCTTGTTGTGGGGTGAAGACTACACTTATCTGTGGCTATGAGGACAAATACTTCGACTGTTGTTGGGGACCGTGCTGGTTTGGTAAAGCAGTGGCTGCAGGTTCCCTCTGAGATCCACGACTTCGCTAGCCCTGAGTAGCTGTCAAGGTTCCCAGTACCATGGTGGCATGGGTTTCCTCTTGTTCAGTGTGTTTTAAGTTCAAGTAGAGAGCTGTTGGTTACTACCAAAGTCTGTCTGCCACTACTGCACTCTTAAGGTACCACGCTAGTACGATGCTAGTTCTTGTTCATTAAAAATTTTAAATTCTCCGAAAAACACAGTGCCAAGAAAATGAGAAAACAAGTCACAAACAGGGAGAAAATACTTGAGAAAGACATATTCTGGTAGGCCTTTTGATTGATATATCCAAGATTTAGAAAGAATTCTTTAAGTGTAATAACAAGAAAAAACTGTTTGATTTTAAAATGGGCCAAAACTAACAGATACCTCATCAAAGAAGATGCACACATGGTAAATAAGAATGTGAATCCATGTTTCATTTCTATGTTATCAAGGAAATAAAATTAAAATGACAATGAAATTGCACTACACACCAGCTAAATGACCAAAATCTGAGCTGAAGACATGCTTGATTTAATAGGACATGGTGTACAATCATGAGAACCCGATCCAATCCCATGTAACTGCATGTATGTATGCATGCATCTGAGGCAGGTAGAGCAGGAGGATCTCTGAGGCTTGCTGACTTCTAGCCTAGCTGAGAAAGTACAGGACCTTAGGGTTCAGGGAGAGAGCCTGCCTCAAAGGAATGAGTGGAAAGTGACAGAAAAGGAAACACGACGCCCTCTTCTGGCCGTAGTGTGTGCAAACAGACAGGGGCTCTCCCACCAGCGTGTGCTCATACAAGCACACATGCACATAAATAAACGTTCTTTTACAAAGAACGGTCAAAATCCAGTAATAATGGTGAGAGGGTGGGGCAGCTGGAACTTTCATTCATAAAAATATAAAACAGCATTACCACCTGGAAGATGATTTGGCAATTTCTTGGAAACTCAAGCTATGTTGTTATTGTATCATTGAGCAATTGTACTCTTTGGTATTAATCAAGAGGAATTGAAAACATATGTCCACACAAAAATCCACACAAATTCTTTATGGCAGCTTTATTCGTAACCACCAAAACTTGGTAGGAACTAAGCTGTCTTTTCACAGGTCAGTGGTTTAACCATGGCACACACATACAACAGAATATTATTCAGTGGTGAAAAGCAATGAACTATCAAGCTATGAGAAGACACAAAGAAATTTATACAAATTACTAACTGAAAACAACCTGGAAAGGCTATGCACTCTTATGGCTAACTAAATGACATTTGGAAAAAAAACCCATGGGCTGTTGCCACCAGCTCTGGGCTTTGGTGTCAGTTCTAACAAATGTGCTCTCTGGTGAGGAATGGGGGTACTGGAGAAATTGTGGGTGTGCTAGAGACGGTTGCCTCAGCTCCTCTTCCTAGCGTGTGATTGACTGCTCTGAATAAAGCAACTCCAGAGAGAGGCTTTCTTTACTCTGCTTTACACTTGTGGTGGGGGAGCCGGGGGGCATCTGGTCACACTGCACTCAGAATCAGTAAGCAGAGGGGAGCAAATGCGTGCCGGTGCCCAGCCCCTTTCTCCAGCTCAGAATCCCAGCAGAGAACGTGCTGCCCACAGTAAGTAGGTCATCCCACCTGCATTCCCTCCCCCATCACTCCTTCCACTCCTGGTCCGCTTCTGTGCCCTCTCACCAATCACTCCCTTCCACTCCTGTTCAGAAAACTATAAATTACTGAGAGAAAAACCCAGCTTCTAAGTCTATGGAGAGGTGAACCATGTTCATGGACTGGGAAACTGAATATTGCAAGGCAGTGTCATTTCTCCCTAATGTATAGGCTCTCTGAATTCGGATAGCTTCTTTGGTTTAGAACTTGACAAGGCAATCCTAAAGCTTCATATGAAAACAAAAAGTGCTGTGATCCAGCCAAGATATTCTCAGTAAAGAATCAGACATGAGAGTTTACTCTACCGATAGCAAATGTCACTATAGCTCAGGAGGATACAAGAAAGCCCAGTAAATAAGCCAGGATAGTAGTGTAACATAAAGACGGAGCAGTGGGCAGCGGGGTGGAGGAAAACAGGCTGGAGAGGTGGCTCAGCAGGTAAGAGCTTGTACTGCTCTTCAGAGGACCTGAGTTCAGTTCTGACACTCGGTCTGAAACTCTGCCTCCAGGGAGTCTCACCCGTCTCATGTCCTCCCCAGGCACAGCCGCACACACACAAACCCACGTTCAAATACGCAGACACATACGATAAACTAAAAGTAAACCTTAACAAAGGAATACAGAATCAAGAGCAGAAACAAACTTAGGCCTCTAGTAGGTGCTTGGTTTATAGAGGGGCGGCCGCAGAAAGGCTGTGCTCCCAGCTCTAGCTAGTGGGCTAAAGACCTGCTAACAGGGAAATGCTCGGTGTCAACAGGGAGGCTATCTTGATGGCCTGGGGGATTGCAAATATTTTTTTTTCTCTTTTAGGATGAGACCTTTATTTTTGTTATTATGAGGGTATGTGCATGAAGGCACAGGAGGTGGGGCATGTGTGTGGAGGTCAGAAGACATCTTTGCGGAGTCAGGTTCTTTTCTTTCCATGTTTATATGGACTCCAGGAACCTGACTCAGGTTGTTAGACTTACCAGCAACCACCTTTACCTACTGAGTCACTAGCCCTAGAAAAAATTCGTAAACAGGCACGAAGAGCACTGACTCCGAGGGAAAAGTTACAAAGATTACACACTTTAAAACTAAATAGGTCTGTCCAACCATATTCCATCTAGCATATACAAGGCAAGTTAGCAGAAGCAAGGCTTTTTCAACTCAGAGCACCACAAAGGACTGACAGCTATCATTCACAATATGGAGATTAAAATCATAATTCACTGCCTCTACAAACACATGACTGTTATAACTTAAGAGCATCATTCCTAAATGTGGGTAAAGATATGGTACATGGGATCTCCCACGTATGGCCTGTAGGGAAGCCATTGCTGTGAATAAGGGTGTGGCACATGGGATCTCCCACGAATGGCCGGTAGGGAAGCCATTGCTGTAGATCCCTGAAGAAACAGCTTGGTTTCATCTTGATGATATTCAGGAACCCAGGAGTTCCACTCTCAAGTACCCACCATCTCAGATGCATTTCCACACTTATACTGAGACATATATAAACATATTCCCGGTAGCATTGTTCAGAATAGGCAAAAAAAATCCCCACAACTGAACATGAGACAAATACGGAATAAATTCTATAACTGTCTCTCTGTCTCCTCGAGTGCCAAAAGCAGAGGATGCCTAGATCGCCCCCTGTCTTAGCCAGTGTTCTGTTGCCATGAAGAGACACCAGGACCACGGCAACTCCTATAAGGAAAGCATTTAATTGGGGCTTGCTTACAGTTTCAGAGGTTTAGTCCATTATTAGCATGGTGGGAAGAATGGTGATATTAAAGCAGACATGATGCTAGAGAAGCTGAGAGTTCCACATTTAGATGGGCAGGCAGCAGGAAGAAGAGAAATCTACTGCACCTGGCTTGCACATTTGAAACCTCAAAGCCTGTCCCCAATGACATTCCTCCAACAAGGCCACACCTCCTAATACTGGCATTCCTTGGTGACAAAGCTTTCAAATCTCTGGGCCCACCAGCTCCATTTCTGCTCAAACTACCACATTCTACTCCCTGTCCCCACAGTCTTGTAGCCGTATCATAATGCAGAAATGCATTCAGTCCAACTCCGGAGTCCTCATAATCTACCAGAGTCTCAACACTGTTTAAAAGTCCAAAGCTGGGCAGTGGTGGTGGTGCGTGCCTTTAATCCCAGCACTCGGAAGGCAGAGGCAGGCAGTTTTCTGTGAGTTCGAGGCCAGTCTGGTCTACAAGAGTAGTTCCAGGACAACCAGGATTACCCTGTCTCAAAAAAACAAAACAAAAAATAGTACAAAACTGTCAGGGTCCAGCCTCGATGGGTTCATATGTTCCAGGGTAGGTGTGTGTGGATTAAAAATGTTAGGTAGGAGGAACAGAGATATGAAAGAAATACAGAGACATAGGATAGCACCAGGAGGGCAACTCAGTGGATACTGAATACTGAATCTGCCTGCGTTTATTTTCATATGCTTTTATATTCCAATACAAAAGGGGCAGGGAAGGCAAGGGACCGCTTTAACATGACACAAAGGACACACAGAACAGGTACTTGCTTTAATTCTTGAGATATCAAGCTATTATTTCCTAAGTAAGGCATTTTGGCGTTTTGGGTAAGATATGCAGCAAATATATCCTGCAGGCAGCTACTCCTTATGTCAAACCTATTTTAAAATGAAGGAGCAGGATTAGTCTGGAATTCTCGGACTTTTGCTCAGGGTGGAGCAGCTCCACCTCTATGTCCATCTTAATGTCCAAACACCCGGCAGCCACACCCGGTAACCACACCCGGTAGCCACACCCAGTAGCCACACCCTACTCAGGCTTTCTTGTTTGTAGCCACACCCATCACCAACAACTTTAAAAAGGGTAAAAATAAGCCCAAACTCTCTGACCTTTAGTCAAGGTGGAACAGGTTCACATCTGTGGGACTCCACAAAAAAAAAAAATCCAAAGACTCAAGACAATCTCTTAACTGTAACCCCCTGTAAAACAAAAATCAAAAAAGCAGGCCACATGCTTCCAACATATAATGACACAGAATCTACATTACCATTCCAAAGAGAGGAAAGGGAGCCCAGTGAGGAAACACTGGACCACAGCAAGACTGAGAACCAGCCAGGCAAACTTCGAACTCTGCACGTCTGATGTCAAGCACTCTTCAGATCTCCAGCTCCTTTCAGCGTTGTTGACTCCACACACTTCTTTCTCCTGGGCTGGTTCCACTTTTCTGTGGTAGGTGCCCTGCAACCCCTGTATCTCCAACAACTTGGGGTCTCCAAGGCAATCCAGCATCACCTTCATGACTTCACACAAAGGCCTCTCTTGGCCTCCGTGCAGGAACACCCCTGACATATGCCTGGCCTCAGCCACATTCCTTAGCTTCAGAGGAAGGCTCCACAACCCCTTTCTTGAATCCTTGAATCTAAAGCCAGAACCTCGTGGCCCCAAGTGCTTCTTCTTGCTGAGCCTGGAACATTGCCCTTTCATTCAATTAATCTGCACCAGCTTTCTGTTTTTGATGGTTTCCTTCACTTCTTATGTTTTTCTTTAATTCCTTTTCACAAGTGGGAAGGTTAGCTGGGTGGGGTCTTGTCCTGAGGTCACTCCTTCATTCCATTAGACGTCAGACTTTTCTTTAATCTGTGAGGTCACTCCTTTTATTCCATTAAACATAAGGTTTTTCTCTAGTCTGCTTATCTCCTTGAGCACAGAACTTAACTCTATTCCACTTCCTGGTGCACCTTTTCTCCTCAAGCTGTACATATTTAGTATCTTTCCTTGCTCAGTTTGGTTCTTTTCATTATAGATCTACAGAATAAAAACTATGTCATATAATTCCATTGACAGAATTTAAGACATTTATGTGTATGGATGTTTGTCTGTGCATATAACTGTGTGTTACCTGTGTGTCTAGTGGATACAGAGTCCAGAAGAGGGTACTGAATCACCTGGGAGAGGATTTGTGGATGGTTTTGGGCTACCATGTGGGTACTAGGAATCAAACCTGAGTTCCCTGGAAGAATGGCCAATGCTCTCAACTGCTAAGCCATCTTCAACCTCCCTCCAACCACCACCATATAACTTTTTAAATACTAATCAAAACTACAATATTTGGTATATATATATATATATATATATATATATATATATATGTTAGTGTAATATAAAAAGACAAGCAAGGGAGTGATTCCTACAGAGGTCAGGACGCTGGTTCCCTGTCTCTCTGTGACAGAACCATCTACCCCAAATCTACTGAAAGTTAATCAGTGGGTGCTTTACCCAGAATCTGCACTTGGAGATTTAATAGCTTGTGATGATTCTGTTGCTATTATGGGGTAGATTTCCAGCCCCTGTCTGTGGGACGAGTGGGGCTTGTCTGTGGTCCGAATACACGGACAGGAGGAGCATTTCTAGCCCCTGTCTGTGGGACGAGTGGGACTTGTCTGTGGTCTGAATACACGGACAGGAGGAGTATTGTTGACTTCGGTTCCACTCTACCCCTTCCTCACCTCACAGTTCCAGGTGCCTAGAATTTAGAGACCCTCCTTCCTTAATCAAAGGACCTACAGTTAGTTACCATGAAATTGGGCAGGTTGGCAATCAATTCGCCCATTCCAGGCAGAATGCCTCGACTCTTCCAATAAGTCATAGCTTGCTGGTAGGGAATGTCATATCTGAGTTGAGGGAAACTGAGATACAGATGTGTTTCAAAGGATATACAACATCTGTGAGTCCCCACATCACTCCACTGCCATTAAATTTTATTTGGAAACCAATGTAATTACTGTAATCTTTCTTATTCCATGCATAGCACTTATCTTATTTTGAAAGCAACTCCCTGGAGAAACACTCATAAATCCTGCTGAAGTAATTATGAACTTAATGTTTGAGCTTTGCATGCAGAGATGAAAATGTTACCCTTTTATGACAAATCAGAGCACAAACAAATCCCTAAAGACTGTGCAAAATTTCAGCTCGGGTTGATTTAATGGGAATATGGGGTGAGGGTGGGGTATGGGAAGGAAAAAAAGGAACAGAACCTTAAGAAACCAAATGAAAATTAAATCTGTATGCTCTGCATGATTGTTGAGCCTACACGTGTGTAACTTGTTTCTCCCAAGGGCTTTCTTTAGGACAACATTGCTGGGCAGCTCTGCCTACAGCACTCTACCTGACCAGGCTGGTTCCCAAGAGGCTGCAGACGGCAAAGGTTAGTTCATGATCAGTTCCCCGAAGCACAGCCCTTTCAGGCCTTTCTCCCCTACATAGCTGAGGTAGACTGGTGAATGCAAGCTGTGTGAACAACAGCATCCTTTGGTAAGTGCTCATGTTGTGATACGATTGCTGTGACAAGCCTAATCAACCATTTCTCAAAGCTGTATGTGTGTGTGAGATAGACAGACAGAGAGACAGAGACTGTGTATGTGTTGTGTGTGTTTGTTTTAGGTGTGTGTGCACTGGATATGTGTGCATGTGTGGTATGTATGTGCATATGTTTGTGTCTGGTGTACCCTGATGAGAGGTATGTGGGTACATACGTGTATTCATGTTTTTGGTGTGCACATGTTGCATTTTGTGTCTGTGGGGCAAACAGATGCAGGTTCTGAGGATGGTGAGCATGCGGAATACTGAAGTACCTGTGAGTCAGCTGAAATGACTCACAGATGACAAGCCCTGGGCGACCCGAGTGGTCCTACTCCTGAAGTAGGAGGCAGGATCCAGGATTCTTTGCTGCACTCTAGGCTCTGGCTGGTTTGGGTTCTTGCCTCTGCTCCTTGGCCCTGATCTCCCTCAGCACCCAGCACTCTCACCACCCTAGGATTCTAGTGGAGTCAGGAAGAAGTAAGACTCTTGGTGGTATCTGGCATGGTAGGAGGAGCTAGAGGCTTACTCACTGCCTCAGCTTCTCCATGGGGAAGTACCGGGCTGAGGTCTCTCTTGGCTTGGAGCTCTGCTGCCTTGGCTGCGACCCAGGGCAAGTGAGACGGAGCGTTCCGGCCTTCCAGTGCATCTGCTGTGGAGTCTTCCCCTTCAGTGCTGAAGTGGAAATTCCCTCTGGGCATCAGGATTCCCACAAAGGTCTTCACATCTGTGGTTGGAATCCATGCTTTCACGTCAAGCTTTGCTAGAACATGATGGCAGAAACCCCCATCCCACCATATCCTTGCATTTTTCTTTTCTACTCTCGGGTTCTTGATTGTGGCCCATATGGCTTCCACTTGCTCAAGAAGGTCAGATCCCTCTCACAAGGAAGTAAAAGTGACAGTTACTCTGGGGTATCTCCCCCTCCATCTGTCTGGCAGAGCCTGGCCTCATTGATACAGTGCTAATACTCTGAGCTGTGCTAGGCATGCAGCTTCAGATGAGACACCAAGGCTGGGGTACCTGCTGGTCAGCACTGTTTGCCAGTCTCCCCTCTCTGCTTCAGCCATCTGAAGTTAACACTCGATGCTATAATAAGACATTAAATCCCCAACTCCAGTTTTTTTCTTTATTCAACCAAAGAACGTCTTTCTTCATACAAATGCCAAAATGTTGTTCTGTGGGCTAGCTGCCCATGTGGTATTTCAGGGGTACAGACTCTCTTCCTCTTCAGTGCTGTTAACCCTCAGCACCCAGACTCTTTTGTCTCTACCTCCGGTGAGGAGTGAGGGGAAGGAAGGCACGCCAATCCTTTCCCTGCAGCCCGAGAATGGTTTTCCTTCCTCATGTACAATGTGAGGTCAGCGAGCTCAGACAGCTCAAACAGCTTGAGGGGTTAGCTCCACCCTACCAATGGCTGCACCCTGGAGAAGGGGACAACTGCCCATCTTGTCACCAACTATGACTTTGAGAAGCATAATGGCCATCTCTCAGAGTCGAGTCTCTGCAGCATTAATAAGACTGATTAGTATACTCACAAGTGATAGCTGATAACATATTCTGGTATTCTGCCCATTTGGGGAGCAGTTGAAAGCGGTAATGCACTAATGGGGCAAGCTGGGTGGTGGAGGGAGTTACTAGGCAGCCTGGTGGGTGGATACAAAGGTTTCCAGTGTTGCCGTTGGGTGGTTCCGCTGTTCTGCTGTTCGGAGAAGAGACTGAGATGGACTTTCAGTGTTCCTCCATGGCTCGTGGACGGTGATGACAGGAAATGTAGCCATTCACCTGGTGGTTAATCAGGCAAGACTTTATTCCCTTTACTTTAGAAGAGCGAGGCAGTTGAAGCACACAGCCTAGAGACAGGCCCAAACTCACACAGGTGATGGTAAACATCTGCCCACATCGTTTACAGCAGCGGTTCTCAACATGTGGTCATGACCCCTGGGTGTGTGTGTGTCGAACAGTCCTCTCACAGGGGTCTCATATCAGATATCCTGCATATCAAATATTTACATTATGATCCGTAACAGTAGCAAAATCACAGTTATGAAGTAGCAACAAAAATGATTGTGTGGTTGGGGGTCACCACCACATGAGGAACTGTGCTGAAGGGTTGACGCTTTAGGAGGGTGGAGAACCACGGGTATATGGGAAGATAAGCAGGCAGTGCCTCACACCTGAGGAGTGCAGCACCATCCCCTTCCACTCACATGGCTGTTCGCATCCTTTAGGACGCCATCTGAGCCAGTGGTAACCTGAGGTCTGGAGGCTGCTGTGCAGGCCCACAGCTGGGTGGGTGGAGGTCCGAGAGGAGATAACGTGAGCAGCAATGTCAATCAGTACACCATGTGCGCCTTTTGTGTCTCATCTCTCCCATCTCTCTTTCAAGGCCTTATGTAGACCAAGTTGACCTCAAACTATGTAACTAAAATTCTCCTGTTCCTACCTCACAAGTGCTGAGATTATAGGCATGCACCGTTATACCGACGTCATGCAACACCAGCTCAATCTGCTCGTGCAAGGCAAGCCCTCTACCAAACCAGCCACATCACCAGCCCAGATGAACTGTTTTTGTGTGTGTGGGGGGATGTGCGTGTGTATCTAGATAGTATGTATGTGTGTGCATATATACAGTTGAATGTACATGAGTGCATATACATGTGAAATCCAGAGGCTGATGTCAGGTACCCTTCTCAGTCACTCTGTACCTTATTTTTTGGGACAAGGTGTCCCACTGAACCTAGAGCTCCCGGATTCAGCAAGATTGATTGGCTAGTCCCGCTATCTCCACCTTCTCAGTGACAGGATTACAGGCATGCACTACTATGCCAAACTTATTTTTTAGATTTCATGTTTATTTCACATATATGAACTTTTGCATGTATGTATATCTGTGCAACATGTGTATGCAGTGCCTGCTGAGGCCATAAAAGGGCATTGGATCCCCTGGGACTGGAGTTACTGATGCTTGTGAGCTATCATATGGGGCTGGGAATTGAACCCAGGTCCTCTGCAAGAGCAGCCTGTGCTTTGAGCCACTGAGCCATCTCTCCAGCCCACTGTGCCCAACTTTTGTGTGGATTTTGGGGAGCTAAACTTTTATCCTTGTGCTTACTCAGCAGGCACTTTATCAGTTGAATCATCTTGCCAGCTCCCAAGATGGACTGTTCTGAAATGTGACTTAGGGCCATCACACGACAAAGGTCCTCAGGCTCCTTCATTACATCCTGTCAGAGAGTTCAGTCCTGTTTGTTCTGTCCACACTGACATGGCTTTTCTTTTACATTGATTTTTCTTCCCAAGTGTTGGATTCAGTAGTGGCTTTTGGACTTGAGTCCCTGGACAGAGCATATGGCATCATATACTTAGCAGCTTCCAGATTCAATGAACAGAGCAGTAGCCAATAAGAATCAAGTTTCCTGAAACCCAGTAAACAAATATTTCTGCTTAGTCTTTGCTATATGGATTAGTCTATGTCATGTCTTATCAGACAGCTTCTGTCCAGCTCTCTGTCTGCCTCCAGACAGCTTTGTGATAGGACATATATCCACAGTAGACTCACTTTTGCTGTTTCAGGAGGTATAATTTGCACTGGGAAGATTTTATGTGTATGAACGCATAAACCCGGGATGTTATGGTGTAGATAAGATGTCGATGGGACAGTCACTATCACAGAACATAACCCCGAGTCTCTGAAGCAGTCACCCGGACTCCTCCTACAGTGCACACTCTTTCATAAGGATGAGAATGTTTAGGACAATATCAACACAAATCAAGTAATAGATGGTAGAGATGGCTCAGCATTTAAGAGGACTAGCTGGTCTTCTAGAAAATCTAGATTTGAGGCCCAGCACTTACATGGTAGCTCACAACTGCCTGCAACTCTAGTTCCAGGGGATCCAAACCCAATTCTAGTCTCTCTGGGCACTAGGTATGCAAGTGTTACACATATATGCAGACAAAACACCTATATGTAGAGAATCTAAAAATAAAATAATGTTTGAAGGGGAGAGAGGTGTGATCTGTCATGTGATTCCGACAATGTGCATGACCATCTGTAGTGTCCTTCATTTCTCTCTTCTCCTTCGATCCCATTTTAATTCTTCTAGGACACATTCTCCCTGCTGAAACCCCAGAAAGCAGCAAGAGCTAACAAGAATGTCTTGTAAGTCATGTTTTGCCAACTGAGCCCATTTTCAACACAAGGGATACTAACGCATGAAGATAATATTGCTTTTCTGTTTCCTGTCAGACTTGGGTTAAGTCCCG
The DNA here is from genome assembly GCA_004026605.1 of Ondatra zibethicus. Lineage (NCBI taxonomy): Eukaryota > Metazoa > Chordata > Mammalia > Rodentia > Cricetidae > Ondatra > Ondatra zibethicus. Next base: position 384,365 of record PVIU01000189.1, on the reverse strand, counting down.
CTTCCTTACCAAAGCCTACAGGGCCATGTTGGCTATGACTCCTGTGTCCTTCCTCATATATCCTCTTTATTTCATTCACTGTCTTCCAGCTGCATCGTCTTCACTTAAAAATGTGCAAACACCAAGCCAGTTTCTGCCTCAGGAACTTTACGCATTGGTCTGCAGGAACACCGTTACCTGAACTCTGCTTTCTCTGTCTGTCTGTCTTTACCTGTCTAAAGCATAAGCTTCCTGAAGACATCTTGTCCTGTTTGAGTCTTCAGTATCTTGCACAGATGCTCCCTGTGGTAGTTGGTCTTGATTGTCAATTTGATTGAATTGACAGGTGCCTAGTGGATTAGACAAGAACCCTTCTGGGCTGGCCTAGGACATGGTAGTGAATGTTTTTAATTCTGGCACTCAGGAGGCAGAGGCAGGTAGGTCTCTATAACAGGCTGTCCTGGACTGCCAGCCCCAAATCATGACACAGAGACTTGGCCTTATCGTGTGCTTGTCCCTTTAGCTCTTATAACTTAATTTCATCTGTTTCTCTTCATCTATGTTTTGTCTTGGGGCTTTGTACCATTCTTTCATTCTGTATGTCCTACTCCATATGTGTCTGTCTGGCCTAGGGCATCTCCCTCTTTTTCAAGAGAACCTTGTTCTCTCCTCCCTTACTCCCCTCCTCCTCCTACTTATTCTCTCTGCTCAGCAGCCCCACCTATCCCTCTACTGCCTAGCTATTGGCCCGTTAGATTTTTATTAGGCCAATCAGGTGCCTTGGGCAGGCAAAATAACACATCCTTACATCATTAAACAAATGTAGTATAAATAAATGTAACACTTTCACATAATTAAAGTTTATGTTATTCCACAACATAAACAAACATAACACATATTTACACAGTTAAAGTAATATTCCACAACACATCTCTAAGTTTAAGGCCAGCCTGGCCAACATAATGAGTTTCAGGGCAGCCATGGCTACACAGAGAAACTTTGCACCTCAAAGCCAAACCAAACCAAAACAAAACAGAGTCTTCACAAACTCCCCACTTCCCACTTGCTGACTCTGTTTCCTGCGCATCTGTGGAAAATGTGACCAGTCAGTTTCCTGCGTGTATGCCATACTTCCCTGACCAATGATGGACTCTCCCTCTGGAACCAAGCCAAAATAAACTTTCTTCCTTAAGTTGCTTTTGGATATAGTATTTTTATTACAGTAATAGAAAAGTAACTAATTGACCAGACAAACCCTGAACATGAATCATCATATTTACATAGTCTGAATGAGTGATGGTCAGTGTGATCTGGGGGGAGAAGGAAGGAGCTGGTAGAGCCCTGACTCTGTGAGGGCAGCCGGGGCCCGGGTGCAGGAAAGACTTTCCTTTCATGTCTTACTAAGGTGGCTGTCCTGTGGCTTCCATGCTCTGTCACTTTCACTTGTATTAAAGCCTTGGGAATCTGTTCCCGTGGGCTGTTACTGGGCCCCCTTCAAAGCTTTCTCTCCTGAGGTTGGGGCACCAACCTGAAGATTGTGGCAGATGAGTTAGGGCTTCCCTGAAGAAAGGGGCTTTGGGCACAAGGGTCCCTGTGACACAGAGATACCCCTTACCTCTCTCTAAGGCCCCTTTTTGCTCTTACATCTAGAAATGGGCCAAGAGGAAGGTTTTCACAACCTCAGCTCTACAGAGAGACTACAGTTGATGAAATCTGCCCACCAATCCTACACGAGACCTAGCTCTTCTTCTCCATGATTGCACACAGTATCCCATCCGTCAGCCTTCACTGGGCTGTTTCTACCACCAGCCACCCTTCACTCATTGGGTACCGCCTGGAGGGGGCCTGTTGCTCCTCCAAACATCTCCCCTGCATGTTGTCGGGCAGGGTCAGCGTTCACCATTCCCCTTCTGATAGAAGCATTTACAGTCTTGGGAGGGGAGAAGGGGGTCCCACAAAGCCTTGCAGGGGAGCCTGCATTGCTTCTCCTGGGGCCATCCCTGTTTGCCTGCCATCACTAACAAGCAAGCTGTTCTGTGAGATCTGGAAACAGGCAGCGAGCATGTAGGGCCCTCTCTTAACACTGCTCTCACCCTCAGGTCTATTTCACCGTGACCTTGACAGCCACCACCACCCCAGAGCGTGCAGGGCAGAAAACAAAGTGGCTTGAACTCACCTCAGGGCTTCCACATAGACTTGGGGTGTGAGCTGGTGTGAGCTGGCATATCAGGAGGGAGTGTGTCTAACACTAGGAATTCATCATTATCTGGCTAATTTGCATGTTTTGTTGTGAGAAAAGCCTATATTTCTTTTAAACTACAGAGAAAGAGGAAAAAAAAGATAATATTGGCCACCAATAAATCTGGGCAGTGATATGCTCTTGGCCTGGAATTGAGATCCCACCATGCTGATGATGACAGCTATGGCAGACCTTTGCCAGCAGGGCCCAAGGAATCCCAGGATGGGCCTCCTAGCTCAGAAACAACAGTGTCCCTTCCAGGTATTGGGAATTCTGTTTAGCTGTTTCAATTTCCCTGGTCTAAATTAGGAAACTGACTAATAAATAGTTAAATGTGTTTGCCGGAAAATATTCAAGTGTAAGGGCTACAGTTTCCAAATTCCCCGCAGAGCCTGGACACAGGGAACCTTGGCAGCCAGGCCTGTTGTTAAGAAGGTCACAAGATGCCATCTGTGACTGTGTGCACTTCCCTGTTGAAGGATGACACGGGCTGGAGTTGCTGTAGTTCATTTTGCCCATGAGTGTAAGGTCGGCACTCCCCTGTGGACACAGGAGTGACTTGGGTAGGCTATGTGCGTAGACCAGGAGTCTGCCCCCAACAGGACTGGAGCTACATGACTGGACAGGAAAAGATGAAGCATTGTTCTTGGGTCTGTCTTTAATTACAGCTCAAACATATTTTGGGAATGTTCATGCATGGCTTTCCTAAATTTTCCTGATATTAGCCACCTTTAACATATGGCGATAGCTCTCTTGTAATTGTTAAGGCAGATAAATATTTTACTCAAAACTTGGAAGTTAAAGAATATGATAACCAATTCTAGCATTTGCTTGTGGACTTTATAACTGTTTACATTTTGCTTTGTCAGAATTTCTGATTTATTCTTCATAACATTTTATTTATGGGGAGGAGCACTGCCAAGGTGCACGTGTTGCGGTCAGAGGAACACTTTCAGGAGTTCATTCTCTCCTGCTCTATGGGTCTTGGAATCCAGCTCTTGCTTATCAGAAAGCACCATGGCCAGTTGAACCAGCCACCTGAATGGCTATTCGCTTATACATGCATGTGACTTTTTGCTGAACTCTTAGGAGTAAATGAAAGTATTTTTATATGTATGTTTGCATGAGTCTTCCAGAGGTCAGAATGCTTTCATGTCTAACCATGATACTGTTATCATACCCCTAAACTTTACCAATCACAGAATAGTGGGTATCTCACACACAGACTGCTGAATGCTCAGTTCTTAGAAATCTGCCATCTGCTCCAATGGCTGACAACTGTCTAAGACAGTGAAGCCTGGTGCTTTTGAGACACTTTGAAAAACCCTATGAAAGCCCTGGTCTTTAGAAAAAAAAATTCTCCAGACAGACTTTAATGCCCCGATAGCAGCCATCTTGAATCCTTAGAGGTTTTCGTGGATATCAGGTTAAGTGTTGGTCCATTGTTGATGTCCATGTAAACTCCCCTTCTCTAGGTGCACACATACACCGTGCACAGAACTCCAGGATGAAAGGCACTGCTTTGTCACCATCTCCCACCATCATTTTGTGCTTCTGCACCTTCATCTGAAGGAACTTAAAAGTTCCTTAAGTTTCCTTGAAACAGGTAAGAGCTGGATGCCAGCCTCCTGAGTGAAAACGGAACCACCAGCATCTCGGGCAGTTCTACCATGACAGACACCTGCATTGTTGGGCTGAATGATTAGGATAGATGATGCCAAGAACCCTTCAAAACTGGAGCGTCTCCCAAGTAGCCAGTGGGCGCATTCCAGCCCACATTTGCCTTCTTGACAATCTACTGTTAAAACTAAGCGTGCGTGGTGCTCGGTGATGGCCACTTTCTGAAGGTAAAATTTGTTGGCATTTACTGAGATAGTCTCATCAACGAAAACTTCCCATTTGGTTGTGGCTCTCCAATCTAGGAAGCAGGGAGGTGGATGGAGGCTAATAAATTAGGGTAACGGTAAACATCCTTAATTAGAAAGTGGAGGTCAAGTTTCACTATTTTGTCAAGTGTGAACATGCAAGGAAAAATGACCAGCCAAGCATATTCCCAAAGATGGGCTCTCACCGTTCTCCTCCACAAAGTCTGCGGAAACAAGACATGGATTACGGCAATGGTTGTGTAACTCAGTAAATTCGCTTAAAACCCACTCAGATGTATTGGGAAAAGTGGGTCAGAGTAGAGTGTGGAAGCTGTAAGATACCCTGGAACATCCCAGAAGGTCAGGGAGAGTGCAGTTTGAGATTTCTCCACAGCCGCAGTTCCGTGGGATTCTAAGAGTGCAGTGATCACAACATTCCAGACGTGAACAGGCATGTCCCTCCCCAAAGCTCCTGAAGGTTTTACTGCGAATTTAAATGCCACTCATTGTTTTCCTTCGTAACTACTCTGTGGGCTGAGGGCTAACAGGAAACAAAGGTAGCTTGTGCAGGGTGGGAGTAGTTGTCTAACTTGAGAGCTAAGAAGTTTCATGTTGACTCCCTCTGCATCTGCACACAGGAGGACTCCCTGATATACCAAGACCCTCTCAGAACACCGTGTTCCACATCAAGCACAAAGTGGTACGTTGTGACTCTTCCTAAAGATCTTTTAATAGTGCATGTAAGGGATTGAATCCTGTCTATTAGCCATCAAAAAACAAACTCAAATGGGATGAGTTTTAAAAATGAATATTCATTTTCAAACAGTTATTTCTACATATTATTGTGTAGCTTCCTATTAGGTGATAAATGGGTAACCAAGGTTACCAATGTAAACAACCTGACAGGCTGAGGTGGTTACCACATTCCCCATGTTGTCTCTTCTCTGCATGTGGCAATAACCACATATAAGCTTGTAAGTCTCTGACTGTAAACCCCCAAACAATGATGAGACTAGACATAGAAACAACAGTGAAAAACAAGATTTGGGTGTAGGTCAGTGGCAAAGCAATCCCTTGGCACCCCAGAAGGCCCTGGCTTCAAGTCACAGCATTTCAAAAGAAAGAAAACACAAGAAGTTCTTTCTCTTCCTCTGGGATAATAATAATTTACATTTTAGTCATACTTCTTACAAAAATCAATACGAGTGTATATACATCATATGTCTGCTTGTATACGTGTGTCTAATAAGGTGACCAGATCCTACTGGAACTTGTCCTCTGTGATCTGCTTTTATATATCAATATTTTTATGAACACCTTTCCTTGTTAACTAAGCATAACCATTTGCTATCATAGTTAACGGACTCATACATCCCTCTGATGGGATACATCACAATTTAAAAATGTCTCATGTCTGCAAGCATTTAGCATTTTTTTCTTTTTCTATCTTTTTTCTTTTTTCCTTGTTTCTATTTGCTAGACATTTAGGGGTTTTGTAGTTATAATTATTATAAACAGTGTTAGGAAAATGAAAAGTTGTCATAAACACATTAATGCAATGGTAAATTCATCTTAGTGCATTCCCAGGAGTGAAATTCTTGGGCTGGGACGTAAGCTTGTTTTATTCATAGTTAAGTTGCCTTCCGGTATTAGCCACAGTACTTTCCTATATTCTCACACCTGCTTTCATCTGAGCCTAGGGGCCTAGGATTCCAGCAGGCAAAAGAGCCCACGGCAGGAGGGTCACAAGTTTAAGGTCAACCTGAGCTGCACAGTGAGAGTGGTTTTTTTTCCTCAAAAGGTTGATGAAGATAATTATAACCTTAATGTTCCCCAATTTAATAGACGAAGATAGTTGCATTTTCTTTAATTTTCTTGAATAGATTAAGTATCTTCCCTCGTGTTTCCTAATTTCATGAGTGTTTCTGTTAACAATAGTTGGTTCTCATTACTGCTGAAGCTCAACTGCACACTACATTAAGAAACAGAAACCATCGCTCCTACGGCAGATGTAAAGTCTGGCTTCTGCCAACCTCCAGTCACAACATTTTTGTCAATTTATTGACATAACTCCGTTTTAATATATTTTTTAAAATAAACTTTATTATAAAACACTTGAAAATAAAAAATTCAACACACTAATTTTTATATGTGTGTTTCTGTTCAAAGACTTTTTAATGCGTGCCTACTTATTAGCGTTGAACTTGAGCCAATGGTGCTAACGTGGAGCTTAGTTAGAGAAGTTCTTTCCCTAAAAGGCAGACGCACCTTCTTTGCTTATGGACCCCAGTGTGATGGTCAGGACCATTTTAAAGAGCAAAATCCCCAGTAGAGAAACACAGAAAAGCAGAAAATGGAGTTCTAAAGTGATCGCGAGAAGACAATTACCTAGGAGGGCGCAGCCAAGGCTGCCTGGCCACACTTGACCTCGGCATGGACGTACATGACAGGATTCCATCCTTTCCCACTCTGGGCACGCTTCTCAGTGACCCCCAAAGTGCTGCATTAGCCTTAGGATTACACATAGATTTTAGCAAATAGGTGAATTCACAAACATGGAATCCATGAATAATGAAGTACTTATTTCCTTTGCCCATGTTTCTGTTGAGATAGTTGGGCTTTCTTTTATTGATTTTTATAAACTGTTTGCGTGTTAGGACTGGACAATTTTGCCCAGCCTCACTTAAAAGTACTTCATCCAATTTCATCTTTTCATTTTACTGGTTATAATGGATTTTGGTAGTAGTACCAAAATGCCAGTTGAATAAGGGTGGGAAAACAGCTGATAGAGGGTTTTTGTTAGATGTTTATTATTGTGAAAATTGGTTTGTTGCAGTTGCGTGTATGTGTGTATGGTATATGTGTATGTACAGGTTCATATGTGTGCATGGTATATGTATGTGCAGGTGCATATGTGTGTATGGTATATGTGTATGTGCAGGTACATATGTGTGTATGGTATATGTGTATGTGCAGGTGCATATGTGTGTATGGTATATGTGTATGTGCAGGTGCATATGTGTGTATGGTACATGTGTATGTGCAGGTGCATATGTGTGTATGGTACATGTGTATGTGCAGGTGCATATGTGTGTATGGTA